>CM014737.1:43519169-43804169 GCA_004329165.1 Spatholobus suberectus | reverse complement strand
AATTCTTAAAAATATAAATATTAATATATTATTTATTTTATATTAATTAATAATTATATTATATTCTATTAAATGGATCAATCAAGATTTGGGCTTTGCCCAAAAAAATATTTTGGTACACATATTTTCACATGTCCTTTAGCATCAATTTTGGGAATTAATTAGATAGCTAAGAGCCAAGCTCTAATGCTACTTTTTAACCAAATGATAAATAAAATTCAAGAGTTGGGTGAATTGAGTTTTATGAAAACTTTTCACAAAATACAAATTCCTAAAATTGTGAAGGATATAAATCTAGAAAGATAAAGAGAAAACCCTAAATTGATTTAATTATCTATAATCAAAGCAAACACACAATCAATCAAACGTACCAAAACAATATAAAAGGTAGGGATATAGAAGAGTGCACTAAAAATTTATACTGGTCTAGCCACCAATTGTGACTTACATTTAGTCTCTAACCTGTGCTTGAGAGTTTCCACGGTCTAATATGAGTTTATAGTAGCAAGCGCTTTACACTCAAGGAACCTTACCTTGACAATTGACCCTAGGTTGCTTCTCACTAAATCACTCCAAATACCCTTTAAGGATATCACACCCTAGAATACCTGAGGGACCACTAACCTTCATAAACTTTGGAAACTCCTTTCATAGATCAACCAAAGGAAATCACCTTTGTTCACAAACAAGCAAGTCCAAAAGTTATGTATCACTCTATGAAGTGGGATATCACAAATTAAAGCTTTATAGGACTCAACCTTAAATAAGAGGCTTAAGAGAAACCAATTTGACTCATAATTCTTTCTAGTCTTTCTTCTTGATTAATTTAGGTTTATGAAAACAACCTTTTATATGTTAGATATTCAAGGATTAAGCCCAATTAATTTGAAGCCCAATTGATTAAAAGATAACAAATCATATTTATTAAAAAAATCTATATTTTTTTGCATTGTACTGTCAATAATTGATTATCCCAATAGGTAATCAATTATAAGTGTATTTGACAACATTGACAATTGATTATTTAAAGTAATAATTGATCATATTGATAGATAATTGATTATCTTATACGATAATTGATTATCAAAGCAAAATCACAGCAAATTATCAATTATCTCAAATGATAATCAATTATCTTGATTTTTCTGGACTTAGGTGTCTTTATGAAAGTTGTAGACAATTTTGTCTTTGAAATTTGGACACCAATTTTATGTCATTTCAATTTCTAAAACTTAAGATATTCCCAAAACATTACACTTGTGTCTAGATGTCCTAGATTCAGTTTTAGGCTTTACCAAAGTGTTTTATAAAAGGTTTTAATCATTTATAGATTATCCAAAACCACTTTTGTTTGGTTCTATGATTTGAAAAACATTATTTTTTCATTTCATACTCTCAAAGTGAATCTCTTAAGCCAGACTTTGTTAAGATGGAGAGTCTTAAACAATTTCCTAAGTCTCTGACTTTATTTTCATCAAGACTTTTGTGTCTCTGGCTTTATTTTCATCAATACATTTATATCTCTGGCTCTGTCTTCATTAAAACCTTCATATCTCAACAACAAGATGTCACACAAGAAGGAGGGTTGAATTGTGTTATTAAAATTTTCACAAAACCTTTCCAAAGAGATGTTATCGTCTGAGGATAAATATTTTGAAAGAGATTTTGAAAACAAAGATAAGTTGTAAACGAGAGAAACACAAAGTTTTATACTAGTTCATTTCACCCCAGAGACTACATCTAGTTCTTGGTATACTACCAAGTCCCACTATAACTTAATCAAAGTTACAAGTATTCTTTTATCTAAGCCTTTTCAGGGTCAACCTAAGTATCTTTCACTTGCCTCTCCAAGCAAATACCTAAGTATTCTTTGATACAAAGCCTCTTTAGGCTTCCACTAATTTCACAGAGAAATAATTGAGGGTAAGTTATCACACTAAACTAGCGTCTTATCAGACGAATATACAGTGAAGCTCAGGAAAGTGTTAAAGAGAAAATTTGTTCAAGATTATAGATTGAGAGAAAGGAAAGTTTGCCAATAGTTTTGTTATTGTGACAATGATCTTCTCTTCTATTTATAGAGTTCTCCCAAAGTGTCCGTTGTGAGTGCTGTTAAAGACACCCTTTGTCTGGTGTTGTAAAAAGAAGAAAATAGTTATTGGAGCAGTTTGCTTTTGAAGACACCCTTCATCTGCCGTATTTAATGCTTTTCACCAACTAGTCACTCTGATAAGATAAAACAGGTTGCTTAGCTAGCCTTTTTCGTACTTAATCTTGTTGTAGTGGACATCTTTTACTTTCTGTATTGACATCTATACACAAATTCTTTCTTTTAAGCATAAAGTTAAGCCTTTTCAGAGATAGGTACGTAGACGTCTTCTTTTTTGAGAGGGTACTCGATTCCCAAAAGTAAAAAGGTTTTCGTGTAATAGCTTCTAAATAGACAAAATGTTCAACATATTTATCATCTGAAAGAGTTAATTGTCATAACATTTTTAATTTATAAATAATGCCTGAGCAGACGATAATGAAACACAAAAATGTGTGATTAGATGCTTAAGCATAATGTTGTTTGTTATTATCAAAATGAAGCAAGGGTTATAAGTACATCCTTTGTCTTAATGATCTCCCCCTTTTTTGATGATGACAAACAACTTATATTTTAAAGGCAATTTCTTTTACATGACTTAAGTTTTAACAGACTGTGTTTACCATGCAAGAGCTTTTTAGTTATAAAAGATATATCAGATTCATCAAAAGATGCAATATCATGCAATAGGACAAGAGTTTAAATTCATCAAAAGAAGACTGGATAACTTCAAAAACTGATTGCATACTAGATAAATTCAGAAATTGATTGCATTTTAGACATATTGTTTGTAAATAAAAATAAACTAATAAAGACAAGATATGATCAGAGATACTCCCCCTGAGTTTCGTGCTCCCTCTGTTATCTATTATTCTTCTCCTTTTGGCATCATCAATCTGAAGAGTCAAAATCTAGAGTAGTAGTGGATGATGAGCCTAGCTTCCCTTTAAAGCTTTTTGCCAATTTTGTGAGCAATGCTTCGGCACGCTTTCGCTTCCTGCTTTTTCTAATAAGGACAGGCTCCAAACGTTGAACAATTTGCTTTAGTTCTTTGACTTCTTGGCGAACGTCTAAAGAATTTTGAGTAGAGGCGGAGCCAATGTCCTCTTCATTTGCTTGTTCTTTTACAAAACAAAGAGTGAAGATGTAGGGAACAGGAGGACCACAGAACCAAAAATGACCAATGGAGAAGAATACTTCAAAAGTTGTTCCATTGGTTAAGAAGAAAAGATAGATTTGTAGAGAGTTAAGGGTGAGCTGGTTGGAGGGGAACAGATCTAAAGAAGGACCAAGAGAAAGCCTCTAGGGTGAATAGCTGCGTGATGGATCAAGGTATCCTTCTCCTCACCAAACAAACAGGAACAAGTGCTTGAAAGCTTCAACATGCTTGAGAGCTTCAACATAGAATCTCTTTCCCTTTGAGTGCGGGCAGTTGTACGGGGGAAAAAGCATTCTTCTTATCATAAGATGTCTTTTTGGGTTTTTTTTTTGAACTTTGGCTCTTTTCCTTCACCCATAGACAGATTTTAGTAGTTGTATATCTTTTGATAGCAGATTCCAAAGGTTGTCCATGGCTTAAGTAAAGTCTTCATTCTTTCAGCCATTATTCTTAGAGATCCCATCTCAAGATCAGGACACCTTCTCTCACAAATTGCTTGTTAGAGGGTAATCTACATTTTTTTTCTCATACAAAGTTGACAGTAACCCTTCCCAACTCCTAATCATCATTACCAATCCTTTATTTCTTAAATTTGGGGTTGTCTTTAGGGTGGATGGCGAGGGGATTAACTTTTGACCTTCCCATGGCAGAACAGGTTAGAAAATTTTTGGCTTGTAGTTGTATGTTTTACACATGATCAGGTACTCAGAGTAATTGTACTTGATGAGAAACGGGGAGGTGTGGCAGAGAAGTCCCCTTTGTCTCCAAACTTTGTAGCCTATGGGGGAATCTAGTCTTGGTGGAAGGAGGGTAGATGAATATAGGTGCAGTTGAGTTTATGATGTACCCTTCTTCCCAAATGTATGGAGTAATGTGCAGCTTATAGGAGAAAGTAGGTGTTATGTCTTCATGTTCAATCATCTTCTTAGCATACCCATGGCACATCAATAAAGGCCATTCTTCTTCAACAATCGTCTTCCATATCTTAAATTGTTGACTTTGCCCAGTTCAAAG
Source organism: Spatholobus suberectus (assembly GCA_004329165.1). NCBI lineage: Eukaryota > Viridiplantae > Streptophyta > Magnoliopsida > Fabales > Fabaceae > Spatholobus > Spatholobus suberectus. Next base: position 43,799,907 of record CM014737.1, on the reverse strand, counting down.
TTGATTAGTGCTTGAAGAATTTATGGGTCAAATGGCTCTAGAGCTTGATATTCCTTTGATCCACTGATGCTTTGAGATTCTTGGTTTTCATATTGAGTTGTGTCTTATCGAAGTCATTTGGAAGGAGGTGTCTTTGAGTGGTACAAGTTAGGTGAGGCTTTGTCTATCATTGGTTCTGCCATACCTGTAGACGAAGAGTTTTTAGCCTGCAGCAAATGGAATGTGACAGTCCTTATAGACTGTACATTGTTGGGTCTTGCCAAGAGATCAAACTTTAGACGCTAGAAGACTTGGGAGATAGAGACAGATTGAGGAGCTTCTTATAAAAGGGATCTTGGTAATCTTCCTCTAGAAGCAACAATGATTTCTTCTTGATTGAATAGTTCATCTTTATTAGTGTAACACCCTAAGTGGTATTATTGTAACTAAGCCTAGCTTTCTAAGAACAAAAAAGAAAGACTTAAAAATATAGAAACATGTTAAAGCGACTCATAAATATAATTAAATATTATATACGAACAATACAATGAGAAAAATACACGCCTAATACAACTCATCTATCACGTGAAGGTGTCGAGTAAAACATAAAGAGGAGTACAAGAAAACAATATAAATTAGACTACATCTTCTTTCATGTGACTCCAAACTCTACCTGTATATGTCTTCACTTGTATCCTGAAAAAAAGGGAAAACTTAAAGGAGTGAGACATAATGTCTCAGTGAGTGCTGTAAGGGTTCTACGGCTAGGTCAGACTTTTTTACTTGGACAACCTTCATTATTTATCTCTCATGGCTTTAGCCTCACTAGGCCTCTCATAATAATCCATACTTATGGTTGGGTCTACACCTTTCAATAATCAGTGTTTCTTGCTAACCCCTTTTTCATTCTCACAATTGTTATACAATCTTACTATCTCATTCTTAACCTAAGAACTCTTTCTTACCCAAAACCTTCTCTAGTATTTAAACCTTTTATGTTTAGATTTTATTCTCCTTCCTTTTTATATTTAAGGTTATTCTCTAAGAGTCAAGTCTAAGGTCACAGACATTCTAAAATACTTTTGACACTCCCTTAACACTTACCTTAATCCCTCGTTTTGTTCTCTCTTACTTGTCTTATACCTTTCTATTATGTTGTGTGAGGATTCACTCTTTCTCTATCTTATTCACAACTATTATTATCCAACTAGAACTCTCATAACACTATCCTAGGGCCTAGACTCTTATTTATCTTTAAGTTAGCAAACACAATTTTAATTACAAGCATATATTTAATTCACATCTTTTGCCTAGTAACTAGACATATGCATCGTTTTGTTTCATCAAACAAGCATAACATACATTCATAACATAAGCACATATGCATAATTTCGACACTTCATCACAAGAGACAATTACGTTTTCACACGTGTTCACATTACATCAATTGCTCATGAAGGTCACACAGACTTCACATAATTACAATTGTAGCACACTTCAACATATCACACGACAACAAGATACATATGCATGCTATGTTCCTAAACCACTACTTCTGCACATGTGGCACCAACCTAAACTTTTCGGAAGGTAGACTAGGAGTAAATGCAGGCCATAAGAAGTGTCATCGGTACTGATGCCTTCGGCTTTCGCACCCTCAACTAGCACGATATCCCCTAGTGACTAGTTAGGGTTACCTAGTTTTGCTAGTACGCCCTGACTCCATGAGATCAGCATAGACCATTGGAGTTTTCCCAACCAGATAACCCCTAAGGCTAAGGTTAGACAACCTATCACAGCTTCCATCAGCCAGATTCCTACATACTTTCCTCATCATATAACTCAAATGTTATGAGGCATGGTCACAAATAATGCTTACAACTTTTTATAGACTTTTATCATGAAACATTGGTACAATTTTATATCACACTCAGTTTTTTCAAGATAAATAATAATTATACAATATAAACTCAACAAGGCATAAGAAAATAAACAACAATGAGTTAAAAACTGCAAAAAGGAGTTCACAAACACAAAGAACGGAATAGCAAAAGTCGTATCCGCCCAGTAAGACAGAAGTCCCGCTCGGCGGTCCAACGAACCCGCCCAGCGAGTTCGTGTCGGAACCTAACCCGCCCAGCAGGTGTTTCACCCTGACTAGTAGGTCCGCGCGCCTAGCGTTAATGCAGAATCCAGTTTTTTAAGGAAAGTTGCCCAGCAACTATCTAATTATGCCGAGCGAATCCGAGGTACTAATTTTAATTTATTTTTCCTATTGTCTTTGGGTTCTAAATGCTTCAAGATAAATAATTAGATTCTTAATCACTTTTCTACATTGATAATTAGTCAATCTAATCTATAATTTTCCTACTCCCTCACAATCCCCTCAAAACCCATCAAATCCCTAAATTTAGGTATAAGGAGGCAAAAAGATAAATAGATGAACAAGAACAACATAAAGGATGAGGAAGGACACAAGGGAGAGCACTCACCTTTATGGGCATGCAAAGTTGAGTCCTAGGGTTTGGGTCTTTCGGTTTCTATTCTTCTTCTTTCTCTTCCTCTTCTTCTTCCCTTTTCTCCTCATTCTTTCTAACTTCTTTCTTCTTCTATTTTGTGACAGCTAAACCTAACCCTCCTTATCTATTCCTTTCTTATAACATGTGGGTGAGTATGTAGCTTAGTTGGCTTTAGTCCCCTATTGGGCCCTAGATGCTCTTTTGAGTTCTATGATAATATTCCAACTAATTTATAATACTAAGGTATTAATAACAACAACAACAATAATAAATATAATAATATCAACATAACACAATAATAATAATAATAATAATAATAATAACTGCTATAACAATAACAATAAAAATAATATTAATAATAATAAGAAATATAATAACAATAACTCTTAAGGCATCTTTTGTCTAATAACACATGGGAAGGTCCTACTAAGAGCTATCTCGTGGTTTATTTCTAGTACTTAAAATTTGGGGTGTTACAATTAGGCTCTTCATGAATTGTTTGTAGGGAGTGTTCAATAACTGATTGAAGCACTGCCTCTTCAATCTGTTCCTCCTCTTTTGCGGCTAATTTCTTTGCTTCTTTCTTTTTTTTCTTCTCAGCCCGTTTAGATTGAACTTTAGCACGCTTTAGCTACCTTGCCTCATCTGCTTTTGTTTTTGGCTGGTTGATTGTTCGAGTCCATGTGACCTCTTGGTTTCATGTATTAGAACAGATTCTTCTAGAGCAGTAGGAGACGACACTTGTTGTTCTGATGGGGATTCAAAGATAGCTAGGTCTTTGGGTGTAAGAAGGTCTTTAATAGGGATGTCATTGTTTGGGTCAGGTTGAGGGGTAGGTTTAGGTCTTAAACAAATGGTGAGGGGTTTTTGTTTTTTGTATTGGGAAAAAGGTTGGTTTTGTGTTTGTGGTTTTGGTTCTTGTTGGGACAGTCTTTTGATGGGTAGCTTATGTTTGAGGTGTTTGGTCTGTTTGGGTTATGTTTGAGGTTGTTAGATTTTTGTCTATTAGGGATGCGGTTGAGGTTGTTAAGTAGACTCAAAGTAAGCAAACGAATCAATAGACGATCCCACTCTAAATGCAATACCTACTAAGTCATCAGCGATTCTTTCTTAATCATAACCAGCTTTGAATGCTTGGTAATGTATCCAGGGAATAGATGAGCTATCCTCATCTTTCTTAAGATGGACACATTGATCTTTGAATTATGCTTTTTCTTCTCCCATCCAGACTCGTTTACACCAGCTAATCTAATGATCTCAATGAAAAGCATGGCGTAAGAAATAGGGTATCTTTGCTTTTCTTTAGAACTCTCTTTGGATTTGGTGAAGCAGGATCTCTAGTTCTCCATAATCAGTGTTGGAAGGTTCACCTTTTGACCTGTGAGCATTCTGCATAGGTAGAAGCGGTCTTGTGGGAATGCATTATGCGTGGAAGGATGATGTGCAATAGAAGGTTGTGGAGGAGTTTGTAATCCCTCTTCATATTGGAGGAGTACAAAAGCTTCTTCAAAACATCCTTGTTATTTGTTTGAAGCCTGGTTGCCCATAGAAAGCCTAGTCAACTGTTTGATGGTTATAACCCTTTCCCAATCTTTTGCAAACCAGTTGCCTTTTTCTTTGCAGCCAGACGCTGCTGCAATGATGTCAGTAGAGATGACAATAACCTGACAATCTCAGTGATGGTTCTGTTGACTTCAGACATAGAGGCCCAAAAGTATGTGTAGGGCACATGATACTAAGTGAGTCTTCTTCTGTACAAAAGACTCTCACCCAACATTGTTAATGTATTGGGTAAGAAGGAAGCCTTCATCTTCTAGCTTTTTCAGACTAATCCACTTTTTAGCCACAAAGTCGTTCTAAGGGAACCTTTCCATATGGGCAAGCTATCTTGGAACAGCCATGAGTGCAAGTTTTCTTTGAACTCTGAGTGTTTAAAAGAGAAAGAAGGTCAAGAGTATAGAGAATGTGGGAGGTTAAGTGTTTCAAGAAAGGTAATGAGAATAAGCAGTTATTTTGAATATTTGAAGGGTTGACCGTACTAAAGGATATGCATTTAATGTGACTTGATGGAACAGAAAAAAGCAACGCATGTTTTAAGGGTTATCAATAAGTAATAATGTCTTAAAAGAATCAGACGATGGAATCAAATAAAAGAAAGCCTTTTCATATACTAATGCATATGTGTCAATAAGACGAAATAAGATAAAAATATAAGACAATAGTGCGTAAGACGATATATAGAAGTGTTTATAAGATGATGCATACAATATGTTTTAATCATATAAGACTTTCATGTGGAAGTTTTTTATTATGAAATTAAAATGTTCTTCAGGTAAAGTCTTTGTAAAGATATTAGCCTATTGATGATTTGTACCAATGAACTTGATGTCAAAAGCGCCTTTTTAAACATTGTCACGTATAAAATGATGTCTTATTTCTCTATGCTTTGCCTTAGAATGCTGAATAGGGTTTTTAGATAGATTGATTACACTAGTATTGTCACATAACACTAGAACGTTATGCTTAAGACTAAAGTAATCTTCAAGTTGATATTTTACCCATAGAAGTTACGAAATACTACTGGCAGCTAACACTTGCTTCAGCAGTTAATAGAGCAATTGAGTTTTGCTTTTTGCTGGTCTAGGATATAAGGCATGGTTCGATAAAGTGACATCCACCACTTATACTTTTTCTTTCAATTTTATCACCAGCATAGTCTGCATCACAGTAGTCTACTAACTTGAAATTTATATTTTTCTCATAAAATAAACTTAGGTTAGAGGTACCAATTAGATATTTAAAGATCCTTTTAGTAGCTTTCAAGTGTGATTCTCTAGATTCAGATTGAAATCTAATACATAAACAGGTGCTATGCATTATATCTGGTCCAATAGCAGTTAAATAGAGAAGTGAGCCAATCATACCTCTGTAGACAGTCTGGTCTATGGGTTTACCTAATTTGTCCTTTGTCATAGCAGCAGACAGATGCATAGGGATATTCATAGGATTTGATTCATTCATCTTATACTTTTTCAGTAGTTCTTTGATATATTTTTGTTGATGAATGTATATGCCTTCTTTCTCTTGTTTAACTTGTAGACCAAGAAAGAAATTTAACTCACCCATTATGCTTATTTTAAACTAGCTTTGCATCAAGTTAGAGAAATACTTATACAAAGATTCATTAGTTGCTCCAAAAATTATATCATCTACATATATTTCAATTGTAATGAAATCTTTGTGAGATTCTTTTCTAAAAAGAATTGTGTCAATTTTTCCTTTCATAAAATCATTTGCAATTCGAAAATTGCTTAATCTATCATACTGATCACGAAGTGCTTGTTTAAGACCATATAGAGTCTTTTTAAGTTTAACGCATGATTTGTAAGGACTGGATCTTCAAAATTGGGAGGTTGTATAGACTTCTTCCTCAATAAATCCATTTAGAAAGGCACTTTTAATATCCATTTGAAAAAGCTTAATGTTTTTATGAGCAGCAAAGACAACTATAATTCTAATAGCTTCTAATCTAGCTATAGGAGCAAAGATTTCAGTAAAGTCAATACCTTTTTATTGATTGTACCCATGTGTTATTAACCTTGCTTTGTTTCGTATTACCTTTTGATTTTCATCAAGTTTATTGCAAAATACCCATCATTGTTCCAATGATGCTTTTATGTTTTGGCTTAGGAACAAGAGTCCACACATCATTTCTTGCAAATTGATGTTGTTCTTCCATCGCTATAATCTAGTCATCGTTTGTGAATGCTTCTTCTATGTTTTTGGCTTTATTTTTGAAACTAGAGCATGTGATGCTTGATTTCTAAACTATGACCTTGTTTTGACTCCTTCTATTTGATGGTACATAACAAACTTCCAATCTTTGTAAGTTTGTTTCATTTGATCATTAGTTTGTCGTTCTCGTGAAGTATGTTCTGATTACTTGTCTTTATCTTTCCTCATAAGATCAGAAGATCCTATCTGCAAATTTGCAAGATCATCTTCAAGATCTAATAGTCTTCTGTTAGGAGTTAGTGTATCATTGAATTTAACATGAATAATTTCTTTAATGATAGAAGTTCTAGAGTTAAACAATACACTTCTGATGTATCAAAATAACCTAGAAAAATTCCTTTATCAACCTTAGAGTCAAATTTTTCTAATTAATCTCTAGTATTAAGAATATAACACTCACATCCAAAGGGATAAAAGTATAAGATGTTGGGTCTTCTACCTCTTCACAGTTCATAAAGAGCCTTATTTATTAATGGTATGATTAATATTCTATTTCATAGAGCATGGTTCTAGCCATCTCTTAACGAGTTCTGTTTTTCGACTACCCTATTTTGTTGAGGTATTCTCGGTGAAGAGAAGTTGTAGAAAATACCATTCTTTTTACAAAAGAACTTGAACTCAGCATTATCAAATTCAGTTTAATGGTCACTTCTGATTATAGTTATACAAAAACATTTTTCATTTTGAATACCCTTATAGAATATTTCAAACACATTAAAGGACTCGTATTTGTGAGATAGGAAGTAAACCCATGTATATATAGAATAGTCATCTATTATAACAAATTCATATTTTTTGTCACCAAGACTAAGAGTTTTTGTGGGACCAAACAAATCCATATGTAATAATTCTAAAGGTCTAGAAGGTAAAACAACATTTTTAGATTTAAAAGAGGTTTTAATTTGTTTACCTTTCTAATATGCTTCACAAAGAAAATGAGTTTTCTAAGAAATCTTAGGCAATCTTTTTACTAAACCTTTTTTTATAACTTTGACATATGTTTCAAATTGATGTGCCCAAGTTTTTTATGCCAAATCCATCCTTCATGTTCTTTGATCATCAAACAGGAGACATTTTGTTTGTTTAGATCCTCAAACTCAATCTTATAAAGATTGTTATGCCTCTTAGCTGTAAAAAGAATAGATTCTTCATTTCGTCTGACTATGTAAGATTCCTTGTTAAAGGAGATGATGAACCCACTGTCACAAAATTGACTTATACTAAGTATATTGTACTTCAGACCTGCAATGTATAGCACATAATCTATAGTAGGAAGAGGTGGCTTACCCATTTTATCTATACCAATGATTTTTTTCTTTATCATTTCCTCCAAAAGAAACAGTTCCTTCATGAGGTTGGAGGTTTAGAAATATAGACTTTTCTCCCATCATGTGACGTGAGCATCCATTGTTTAGGTAATAGTATGAATCCCTCTTTTTTTCTATTAAGGATATCTTAGGTATTACTTATTTAGTATTTGCCATGAGCCAAATGTTGGCTTTCTCTTCGTCTGAGCTGCTACTGCTGCTATCTAGATTGTCCCAGGTTGCTAGAAGATTCTTTTTCTTGTTTCTTTTCTTTGTGTTCCACCCTCTTTTTAACTTGGGGCATTCAGCCTTCATATATCCTAGTTTCTTGCATTCAGAGCATATAATTTCATTGCTTTCTACTTAAGGTGGCTTCTTGAATTTGGTGTCTTTTATTTTGGACGAGTGCTTGAATCTTCCTTTCTTTTTAAGCATTTTTTTGAATTTTTTTTTGTCATGAGAGAGATCTCATTGTTTGTAGAACAGCTTGAGCTTTCATATGAACTTTTTGACTCAGCAGATTGAGCCTTCAGGGTTTTGTCCTTGGTTTTCATCTTTATCTTTTCTTTTGCTCTTCGACTAGTTTCACCAATCTTTAGAGCTATAAAGTCATTGCTTTTGATTTTATCTCTTTTAAAGAGATGGACCTCATGAATTCTTAGAGCTCCCAACAACTTATCAGGAGTTAGAGTCTTCATGTCTTTAGTTTCAGCTATGACTGTAGCTTTGGGTTCCCATACCTTGTGAAGACTATTCAAAATCTTAAGATTGTTTTGAGCTTTAGTAAACTCAATACCAAGACTGTATAGTCCATTGATAATTGTTTGAAATCTCCCAAACATCTCATTAATAGTTTCTGTCTCCTTCATGGTGAATATTTCATAATGTCTTTGAAGAGTTGCTGCTTTTCTTAAATGAACATCTTTTGTACCTTCATGTGTTGTACAAATGGCATCCCACATCTCCTTTATTGATTTATAACTGCAGAATTTGTTATATTCAGTTTTAGATAGAGCATAAGTTATAACATACCTAGCTTTTGCATTCTATTGGAGTACATTGAAGTCGTCTTGGTGGTATTTGCTTTCAGGCTTTGTCAAATGAGTTCTCTATGAGTGATGATTCTCCAAATGTTGTAATGAGTGGACTTGATGTACATCTTCATTTTATCTCTCTAGTAGGCATAATCTTCTCTATTGTAGACTGGAGGTCTTGACAAGGAAGTTCTTTTAGGGATGAACTGTCCTTCAAGGTTTGCCATATGGGTCTTTTCCTCTATCACTGGTTAAGGTGCTTAACTCTTAGAGGCCGAGCTCTGATACCAAATTGTAAAACACAATAATAACACAAGGAAGGGGGGTTGAATTATGTTATTAAAATTTTCGCAAAATCTTTCCAAAGAGATGTTTTTGTCTAAGGAATAAATATTTTGAAAGAGATTTTTGAAAACAAAGATAAGTTGTAAACGAGAGAAACACAGAGTTTGATATTGGTTCATCTCACCCCAGAGATTACATTTAGTTCTTAGCATACTACCAAGTCCCACTATAACTTAATCAAAGTTGTAAGTATTCTTTTATCCAAGCCTCTTCAAGCTCAACCCAAGTAGTTTATCACTTGCCTCTCCAAGCAAATACTCAAGTATTCTTTGATACCAAGCCTCTTTAGGCTTCCACCAATTTTCATAGAAAAATGGTTGAGGGTAAGTTATCACACTAAACTAGCATCTTATCAGACGAATATATAATGAAGCTTAGGAAAGTGTTACAAGAAAAAATTTGTTTAAGATTACAAATTGAGAGAAAGGAAAGTTTGCAAAGAGTTTCGTTATTGTGACAATGATCTTCTCTTCTATTTATAGGCGTCTCCCAAAGTGTTCATTGTAAATACTTTTGGAGACACCTTTCGTCTGACATTGTAAAAAGAAGAAAATAGTTATTGGAGCACTGAATGTTGCATTTAATGCTTTTCATCAATTGGTCATTCTGATAAAATAAAGCCGTTTGTTTATCTAGCCTTTCTCATACTTAATCTTGTTACAGTGAACATCTTTTACTTTTCGTACTGATATCTATACATAGACTCCTTCTTTTAAGCATAATGTCAAACCTTTTCAGAAATAGGTACATAGATGTCCATCTTTTTTTTGAGTGGGTACTCGATTCCCAAACCTAAAAAGGCTTTCGTCTAATAGCTTCTGAATAGACAAAATGTTGAACATATGTATTGTTTGAAAGAGTTAGTTGTCATAATATCTTTAATTTATAAATAATGTGTGAGCAGATGATAGTGAAAACATAAAAATGTGTGATCAAATGATTAAGCATAAGACTGTTTGTTATTATCAAAACGAAGCGAGGGTTATAAATACGTCCTTTGTCTTAACACATCCCTTTTTCCATCTACACTTCTCATAGATTTCCCTTTAGCATAAAAATGTGCCGACGGCAATTACTTAGGGCAATACAATTGTTTTGTCATTTCTCAACACCTTTTGTGTTTTGTCATGGAATTGGGTTGGCATAGTGTGCGAATTCAAAGTGTGAACAATACATTTTATAAGTGTGTTAGTTTAATATTATTAGATTATTATTTTATAATAGATGGTAATTGTAATATTAAAAAAATGAGAAACCTATAATTCTTTTAATAGTAAATTTTGGTGAGATTGTAAAATTGGTTGTGTGCTAAGATAACATGAGTATAGAATTGCTTTTTGTATGACTTAGAAATATGTGTGTATGTATGCAAGGAGGAGGGGGCATATCAAGTGAGAGAAGTATTTGTATGAAAGGTGAGAATAGTAAATCTAGACTATATAATCATATATGAAGGGTTCTTGAGAAGGGTATTTTTGTCACAAAAATACAAAAACTTGAAAGGGTGCAAAGAGAAAAAAATTGTGTATATAGAATCTCCCTTAAAAGAGACATAAAGGCTTAATTACTCATTTGGTCCTTATAGTTACAATTTTTTTTTCTTTTAATCACTATACTTAAAAACACCCCTTTTAGTCCCTAAACATACCATTTTTAATTCTTTAGTCCCTACACATATCATTTTGATCCCTTTTAGTCCTACAACGAGGGCTAAAAAGGATTAAAAATGGTATGTATAAATACTAAAAAGGGATATTTTTTAGTATAATGACTAAAAGAAAAAGTTTTTCATTATAGGAACCAAATGAATAATTAAACTAGTAATAAATAAAATGAAAACCACATAAGGCAATTGAGCTCAAGTGGACCTAGCTAGGAACATAAAATGAAGGTAAAATGAAAATCACATATTCAATCAAAGAGAAATGAAAGGGAAAACATACCTTTACTAAGAGAACAATGAGGGCACATAACAAAAACAATTCCAAGCACAGAGAGAACTAAAATTTTTGTTTACTATTTCATGATCATTTCAACTATCTTAAAACAAAGCAAGCCTTTTATTTTTTTAATATCAAATACTTAAGACACATTCAATTAAAGATAAATGTAAGAAAAAACATATCTTTGCTAAGAGAGCATGAAGAATAGGCAACAATTCTAAGCATTAAGAGAGCAAAAATTTTGGAAAAAATTAAGTAAACAAACTTTTGGGAAATTGCCATGATGATACACACACACACACACACAGAATTGACCTAATGATATCTATAAAGAGAAAAGGCACAAGGGGTGGCCAACAATTAAGAGTAAGAGAGGAGGGAAAAAGCGATGATTGAGAGCGATGTAGTAGGGAAAGAGTAACAATTGAGAGCAAGAGAGAAAGGAGATAGTGAGATGATAAAGTGGATGAGAGGGTCATTAGAAGGGGGTTGAATAGTGATTTTTGATTGCTCAAGCCTTCTTTTACACAAATAAAATTCTTTTAATATCATTTGCTCAAGATGTTTCTTGGCTATCAAAAGTTTGCTAAAAGCAAAGAAAAGACTTTCTCACACTTGAATAATCCTAAGAAACACAATCAAAAGTTGTGCAAGTGTAGAAAAGCTAGTCTTCCAAAACTATTTGCAAGATGCTGCTTCTAGTGGTTATTAAAAGCCATATTTTTATACGTCAAATTTAAATGCTGCTTTTAAAATATGAAACTTGTTTAGTTTGACTTAAAACTTTCTAGATAAATCAACACTTAAAATAAAATGTGTTTCAAAATTCAAAACTTAGTGTTGTTCAAAAGCACTAGGTTTCAAAACAAAAAATAGTTTAGAAGCTATAAACAATAAAACAAGTGTAAAAACTTATTAAGCAGGGAAGAGAGGGCACTACACACAAAGTTTTTAGATTACTTCACCCTCAAATCCTTGGGCTACATCCAGTCCCTATCTTAGTAGAATTTTATCATAGTAATCACATCAGATTACAAGATATTCTTTCTTATTGAGCATCAACAAGCTTTCTATACAATATTCCTTGCAAGCCTCTATAGATTTATCACCAACTAGTGTTTTTCAAGTCTTTACAAGCTTATCAACATCAAGTATTCTTTCCTAAGTCTTTGCAGGCTCAACCATAGCTCCAATCTAACCCAATTGTGTAAAAACTTACCCTTTAAAAGCATCAATCCACCTAATTGATGTTTAGAGTATCTTTATTTTTCTCTTAATCACTACTGCAGAAAACACTTTTTAAAGCATGAATTTAACTCAATTCAAAATGAACCAAATTAGAATAAGAATGCGGTGACATTTTTGAAATTTGATCAAACTTTTTTAACTTAGTGTAGGTTCAACTAGTTTAAAAACAATATTTTGAATTTAAAATAGACAATATGGGCCATTTTTTAAATCGGTTCTAGCTGAACCAATTTAAAAGGTTAACTTTTTAAATCAGTTCAACTGTGAACCAATTTAAAAAATTGACCTTTTTAAATCGGTTCCCAACTAACCATTTTAAGTTGTGAACCAATTTAAAAAGTCCAGTTTTTAAATAGATTCCTAGCTAAACTGATTTAAACAGTGGCTTTTTATACATTTTACGCGCATGCGTGCCTTCATTTATACCTATCCAAACATCTTTTACTTGAAATCCTCCTTCCTCAGCCATATCCCTTGGCCATTTTCGAAGCACCTCCACTGTTTTCTATCCCATTTTCGAAGCACCTCCACTATTTTCTACCCCATTCAAAGCTCCTCGAGCAAAGAACCTCTACTGTTCGAAGCTTGTCCTTCCTCATCCACATCCTTTGCCTTGTTTGTAACTCTCAAACTCTTTCTAAGCTCGTAACTTGCACAAGAAGGTTGCCATTGCCATTGTTGGAGCTTGTGCACTCATGGAAGTGGAAGCTAACTTTGTATGCTTTGTGAGCAGTTCCAAGCACACTCGTGAGTTAGTGATTTTTGATTTGGTTCATTATTGGTTGTTCAAAGCTAGTCCTTCCTTATCCATATCCCTTGCCTTGTTTGTAGCTCTTAAACTCTCCCAAACTTGTGACTTGCATAAGAAGGCTGTCATTGCTGTTGTTGAAGCTCGCGTACTTATGGAAGGGGAAGCTAACTCCATGTACTCTGTGAGCAGCTCGAAGCACACTCGTGGATTAGTGATTTTTTATTTGGATCATTATGGTTTGTTTTGGATTGTATTTATTGTGATTTTTTTTTACATAACAATAAGATTTTGCCCTTGGAGCAAGTGTATAAGCATGGTTATTAATTTTTATGTTAATTTAAAATTATACTTTTTAAATCGGTTCCCTACTGAATTGAGTTAAAAAGTATTTTTTAAATTAGTTCAACTTACGATTTAAATTAATCATACTTTCTATATCGCATGTATCTAAATCAGTTGTAAAATTGATTTAAAAAACTTTTTTTAATCGATTTAAAAAGTGTTTTTTGTAGTAGTGAATGGACGAACCCTTGATTTTTCTCTTTCTGACACTCAATGACTGAATACATAGTTATACACATAGCCTAGATACATTCTGTATGATAGTTACAAAAGGTAAGAATAAAGCTAAAGTGTTTGGCTAAGGAAAACATCTCTATTCAGAAGCTAAATTTTCTCTCTTTAGAAGCATATAGACCTCTACAATTGTTGTTTTCCTTCCTTGCAATAATCTCTTCAAATGAGCGTTCTTTTATAGGAATTGTAGGTTCAAACTAGCAATTTACAGTTGTTAGAGACCCAATCAAATGGTCTTTAGAAGCTACATTAGTTGCCCCTCTCATACCACTATCTTTGATTAGTTTCTTTAATTTGAATTTGAATTTTGACAACTAGTGTGAGCTAGGTTTCTCAAGCATATTCTTTAGCAAATTTTAGAATCTGTTAGGAATTTTGTTTCTAAAAACTAATCTTCTAAAGGGTGCTTTTGATACTACTTCTGAGCAACATCAATACTTGTTGATCACTCTTCCTATCTTTTAGTTGCTTTGTTTGCATCAATATTTGATAATTCAAGATAACTTCTTGTTATCAGAACATACTTTAATATAGTTCTGAGCATGCGACTTCTAGTATAGCAATTCTATTGCTTTTGAACAATGTAGATGTGTTCTTTTGAGTTCATGTTTAATTAGCATCTTCTGATGAAGTTTTTGATCATATGTAGCTTCTGGTACTGTTACCCTTTAGTCAGACCCATCTTTTAATCATACATAGCTTCTAATTTTGTTGCACTTTGATCTTCTAAAGTCATGTTTAGTCTGGTGTGCTTCTAAAAGTTGTCCTTCTAATAATACTTGCTTTTGAGGAGAAGGTTTTGTTACTTTTATGCTTCTAGATGCTTACGTACTCTGAAATGATGCTTCCAAAGCTTGATTCACGCTCTTTGTGAATTGTTTTGTGATTTAGTATCAAATCCTATTCTTATGATCACATTCTGAAAGCAAACTATTAGTGACATATGTTAGGAAGACTTAAAATTTCTTTTTGACTGTTTGTTATCATTGAAACTTTATCTTACGAGAAACTTGACCTCAGTCTTTGGGATAACTTGCCAGTTACAAAATGATGGGAAGGAGCCATGTTTGACTTAAGGAATTTATTATTTAGCAATGAAATTATTTCAATTACTAATTAAAAAATATCCAAGTGGTTGCAAATTCAGTCACCAATTTTGTTGCCATATATTTTCAAATCATGCGATTTAGTGATTGGTTGCAAGCTAGCATAAAAAAAGGTATAAGAAAATTTGGTTGCAAACATGTTCACTAAATGGTTAGCAAATTTGACTTCAAAAAGTTGTCATTTAGCAACGACTTTAGTGACCGAATATTTAGCAATTACATACATTGGTTGCTAGATTAGTTGCTAAGTCATCATTTGTGACCGAATGAAAAAAAAAAAAATCAATCACAAAGATGATCATTATTAGAGGTGAAATACGTTCAACTGCTAAATCCAATTGCTATATGAGCTTTTTCTTGTAGTTTCATAATATATTTCAAGAGTGCAGTTCATGTTACTTTATAGTAACTTTTGGTAGAATAACTCCATTCAATAACTGTTTGGTTATGTTAAATTTTAATAATCTAACCATTAAATATTTTATCTCGATTATCATGTACACCAAATTTTAGATAAATTAAACATTTGTATGTATGTAATTTTATAATCAACATTTACTTGTGTTTTAAAAAGCATATTGTATGTTAAATTGAATTTGTTTAATAAAATATCAAATAATTTTAAATTTTCATAAAAATTTATAAATTTCATTTACTCTATAAAAAATTTTAATTTAATAGTTGCATAAATAAATTTTAATATATACAAAAGGTTATTGAATAGAGTAATTTTACTAAAAATTACTCCAAAAATAAATTGATTTCCACACTCATTTAAATAATATAATAATAATTTTATTCTGTTTTATTTTATTTTATTCAGCTCACAGTTAAGAGGAAGAAAAGCGAGGAAAAACAAAGAACAAGCAAGGCAAATTTACCTACATATAAATAAGAATAATTATGCCAATTTCGTAAATTAGCTTGCTGCAAATGCATGTACTTCAACCTGTCCCTTTCTTGTTAAGAAGGAGATAGCACAAAATAAATTATTTATTTTACACAGATATCTATATACTAACATTTAAACTCAAGTAATGTAGGGTTATATACTTATTTTTAAGTGATCAATTCTAATAAATGATAAATTATTAATTAATTCTTAATATAAGACTTAAATATAAATATAAGACTTTTAAAATATCACACACAAATATAAAATAAAATTTGCTAATATTATTTCTTCCAAAAGTTTTCTTTTTTTCTTTTTACCGAAATCTAGAACAAATATTTCTTAAATCAGTTTAAAGAATTAGATTATTTGTGGTGCTGTTTGATTGAGTTTGCAGCTTGTTTTCTCGGAAGTAAGCATTTTGTGAGTGATTTTTACCTTATCCAAGCAGCTTTTCTGGCCTTTGAGAATGCAAAAGCAAATATTAGTTTTGAATAGTGGTTTTCCGCATCCTTTAGTGGAGTTATTTAAACGAATTGTTTAAATTAAGATTTTTTTTTTGGAGCTGATCTAACTAGCTTAAATTTAAGAACAGTTCTTTATATAAGCAACAATTGTTTATGACTAAAACAAAATATTCATTTGTTGTTCAAAAATTAATATTTTAATAGTGAGACAAAGTTAAGTCTAAATAAAAAATATAAAAATATGAATTATTTAAGAGTTGTTCCATTTAAATAAAATGTGAGTGAGTTGCTTAAATGTGATGTGGTATAATAAAACTCATTTTGAACGCACTAAAATGAGCACATTGGATATGCTCATAGTAGCTTGTGAGTTGTGACACGCATAATAAGTTTTTCAAAAAATTCATTCTAAACTTTTTTTAAAACAGAGACTAATATTTATGTGTAAATTATTATTATTATTATTATTATTATTATTATTTAATTATTGATTATAAATATTTTATCATATAATATATGCTTTAACGTCAATTTAAAATTTAAGTAAATTAATCTTTTTCATAATTTTATATTAATATAATACGATATTAAAAAATAATTCTAAATCATTTTACAATATCATTTTACTAATTTTGTTACTTGTTTTATATAATAAATATCAAATGCATTTTATATTTCAAACATTAAATATTTTACTTTTTTATTTAATATTTTCTGATAAAATAATAAAAAGATTTGCAATTAATAAAAGGATATAACATTAATCTATTAAAAATATATTTACCAGGAATGTGCGTATCGGTATCCTACAAGCAATAGGTTGAAAGACTTTGAAAGTGATCCGAAAGGGACACTCACGGAAGATTTGCAATTAATAAAAGGATATAACATTAATCTATTAAAAATATATTTACCAGGAATGCGCGTATCGGTATCCTGCAAGCAATAGGTTGAAAGACATCGAAAGTGATCCGAAAGGGACACTTACGGCATGAGAGGAAATATTTTTTTAGAATTTTTAAAAATACAGGTAATTTAGTTTAATAATATAGGTAAAAAAATTTAAAAATTTTGTAAACTTTAATATTTATTTTTATTTTATTTCTTATTTTTCATTTATTTTTTTACCAAATAATCTAAAATTTTAAGTTAATTTTTATTTATTTTTTTACTTATTAACTTAATTATTATCTATTTTTTTATTTATTTTCCTCCTGTCTATTAAATAAACTTTTATAGCCTGTAAAGATGACGTCATCACATGAATCTCACTTGCCGACTTTGCCTCATTTCCAACGGAAAATTCCATGAAACTTCCTTCCTAAGCCTAATGGCATGATGATGTCATGCATGTGCTGTGAAAACCAAGGAGTGCGGGCGGCGGTTGACTTGGTAGAGACCAGGTTAATAAAGTGTTTTTGTATGTTTTCATGCGGTAAATGGACATGATTGTACAGAGGTTTATCTAATTTTTTATTGGCATTGCTGGATATATCATGATGACTTATTCCTTTAGATAGTATTGGACTATTAGTTGATTTTTTCAGGCTTTCTCCATTGTTCTCGGACATTTTCATCCACTATGATATACGAATTAAATAATTAGGAAATGTAGTGATATGCATGGGTCACCATAGACGTTTTTCATGACCTTTCCAATCTTGATAATCTTGATATTGCAATGTACGACATGACTTTTCAGTTAGAGTGGACATGGATTAATTTCAAATTCAGACATTGTTTTTAGTTATTTCATTCATTCATGATAAACGTTCGTAATATTTTTAAAATTATATCGCATTCATAATTGTTTGTGGCATGCATGCTTTTATATATTTAAATTTTGCAGGTTAATTAGTGGTGTTATTTCAATTGGTTTTTGAGAAAATATTTTGAATCCAATTAGACAATGAAATTAATGTTATATATTTTTCTATTATTTCCAATAAATAATTATTTGACCTTTTTTTCAAGTCATTCCTATCATTGCACGGGCTAAAATGCTATTGCTTCCATTCATTTTTAACTGTTGTTTAATATTTTTATACACAAACTAATAAATGCAATAATTTTTCTTCATTAGTGCAAAATTTGTTTTCTAAACAGCAATTTAAATTAGTTTTGCATGAACTGATTTAAATCAAAAATGCGGTGGCTTAATTGTAATTTTGGCAAAAAATTTTAAATCGGTTGTATCAAAACCGATTTAAAATCTAGTGTTTAAAATTGGTTGCTTCTCTAACCGGTTTAAAAAGATGTTTCAAATCAAAATGCGAGATTCTAAAAAAATATTCAAATCGTTGTATCAAAATTGATTTAAAAATTAAATTTTTAAATCGGTTGCTTTTGAAACCGAGTTAATTATGGCAAATCTATGAAGAAATATGTTCTGCTAGAACATTCCAGAGAAACACCATGGCATACGTGTCTCCAACGCTTGCAATGTTTCCGATCACAATCTGCACACCAATCCGAGGGTTTCAATTACTCCACCATCAAGCTCGAGTGCGAATGTGCCCTCACCAAGCACTGTCGTTGGAACCACACCAAGGCAATGAAGCTCCCAAAGGATATATGCGCTAGAGAGGAGGGTTCACCTCACTCTACATTTGTCCATCAAGTCCATAGCCTCATGTGTTTGAAGCAGCTACGATGGAGCTTGAAGCACCGAGCTTGAGGTGTTAAGTGAGTTGTTTGGAGGTGTCAGGGTTTCAAATTGTGGACCGCATCACGAATTGCGGCCGCCGCAATGGACCGCAATTGCGGTGTGATTTTAAATCACACATTTTTCCGCAACGCAATATCGTTACGTCCGCAATGGAACCGCAACACCTTTCCGTTTTTTGTTTTTGGCAGAAAAAAGGAGAGAATCTTCAGGAGTTGTCTCCCGTGACTCAAAACAGGAAAATTGCAGAGAATGATGTTCTTTTTGACCAGTAAACAGCAAGAGTCATAGATATATTCACATTCAGATACAAATCATACGATTACAATCATACAAAGTTACTCACGAATCTCACCTTATTTATTTCTAACTTGTCTCCCGTGACCTAACTCAAGTTTGTAGCTTCTCCATTGCTCGAAATTGGCACCAAGCAACACTGCAACACTCTCTTCATTGCAGATCATACAATTTGAAGGTCCCTTCTGTTCTTGTAAGTCTCCCATCTCCCCTGTTTTGCTTTTATTTGCTGGACAGAATGCTAAAATATGGTTGGGGGAGGGGCGGTTTCATGCTGGGGGAAAGGGGGGTTTTTCGTGGAAGGGGCCCAGGGGGGTTTTGGGGAAGAAGAGGAAGAATAGGGAAGGGAGAGAAAGCGCTAGGTGGGGGGTGATGGTTTCGTTTTTGGGGGGTGTTGTTGGGGAAGAACGAAGAAAAGAAGAAGAACGAGGGGGGAGAGCGCCGCCAGGGGGGGTGTGGGAAGGAGTGTCGGCGCGGGGGTGAAGGGGAAATAGACGGCGTGGGGGGGTGAAGGGGAAGAGACGGCATGGGGGGGGGGGGGAAGAAGATTGGAGCGTCAGGGGGGGTCTAATTTTTTTGGGGGGGGGGGGGTTTAATTTGTTGGGGACAGGGGGGATTAATTTTGGGGGCAAGGGGGTTTAATTTTGGGAGGGGGGATGCGGGGCGTGGGGGGGTCTAATTTTTTTGGGGGGGTTTTTAATTTTTGGGGGCAGGGGGGTTTAATTTTGGGAGGGGGGGACGCGGGGCGTGGGGCGCGGGGGGGGGGGGGTTAATTTTTTTTTAGGTTTGGGGGGGAAAGGGGAATGGGTTGCCTGGTGTGTAGGAAAGCGGGAGAATTTTGGGGAGGGAAGGAAGTGAGTAATGTGTTGTGGAGGGATTAATTTTTTTAGAGAGATTAATTATAAATATTTTAAAGAAAATTGGTAAATTAGAAGGAATTAATTGTGAATAATTATTAATACTTAGGAAGAAAAATAGTAAATTGGCAAAGTAGATTAATATAAATCTAAATGTAAATACTTAAAGAAAAAATTGTGATGTCTTGTTGGTATTTATTTTGATAATATCATAATTTATATTTATACATCTACATAAATAATTAGCTTCTGACTATGTAATTATACGTATATTAATAATTAGTTTATTTATATTTAGTTTTATTTTATGTTAATCTATTAAATATTGCTCTTAAGTTTGAAATTTAATTTAATTATTGGTTAATATTTCATAAATTTTTAAATAGGTGTACACTCAATGGCATCAAGTGAGGAAGAATTTCCTGTGGGAAGACTAGAAGGTGCTCCAAGTGATGATATTGGATGGCATTTTGGAGTACCTATAGCAGGAAATAGAAACAACATCCAATGTAAACTTTGCCACAAAATAATAAGGGGCGGCATTACCAGATTGAAGCAACACATAGCACATGATAAAGGTCAAGTAGCAGGTTGTCCTAGAGTCAAATCATTTGTTAGAGAGAATATGATGAAACTCCTTAGAGATAAAAAAGACAAAAAAAATGACTCTAGAAAAAGAAAAGAAGAATTTGAAGCACGATTAAGAGGAGATGATGATGAGGATATTGATTAGCAAATAATGGCAGCTACACAAGAAAGTATTAGATCACAACATGAATGGGAAGATAGGCAACGATTCAGACAATAAACAGGGGGATCTAATAATATTTATGAATCAGGTGGAAGCTCTCGTCCAAATGTTAGTCAAGCTGCAAAAGCTACAAGGACAGAAGACTGCTACTTTTGCTTTGAGATCTACAAATGTGGATCTTATGAGGAGTAAAAGCATGAAACAACCAAAAATTAGTGGAGGTTTTATGAAAACATTGAAGAAGAAGCTCGGAGAAGCAGTAAGCAAGTTTATAATTTATGAGCGCTTACCTATGAATTTAACTAATTCTCCTTTGTTACATAATTTGATCATTGCAGCTGCTGAAGTAGGTCCGTCAGTTAAGTGCCCCACACCTTATGAAATTTCTGATGTGTATTTAGAGGCTGAATATAAAGCCATGCAAGAATGGATAAATAAGTTGAAAACTACTTGGAAGGAAAAAGGAGTAACAATAATGTGTGATGGTTGGACAGACAATATAAATCATACACATATTATGAATTTTCTGGTGTATTGCAGTAAGGGACAATTTTCTTGAAATCTGTTGATGCTTCTAGTGTTACTACTAGAAATACTGATTATTATTTCCAGTTATTGGATAAGGTTGTGGAAGAAGTGGGAGAAGAATACGTAGTTCAAGTTGTTACAGATAATGAAAAAGCACTTAAAGCAGCTAATCAAAAATTGATGGAAAAGAGGCAACATCTGTATTGGACTGCATGTGCAGCACATTGTTTGGATCTTTGTTTGGAGGATATAAGAAAAAAGAAAAATGTGCAAAAGTTATTAAGTGATGCAAAAGTAGTGACAACTTTTATTTACAATCACATATGGGTTGTAAATCTCATGAAAAAATACACTGGAGGTAGAGAAATTGTCAGACCAGGAGTTACTCGGTTTGCCACACAATTCTTGCAACTTCAAGCACTTGTGCAGCAAAAGCAAGCTTTGAAAAACATGTTCAACTCTGAAGAATTTAGACGATCTAAATTTGGGAGAGATAAAAATGGGCTAGCATTTGAAGCGAGACAAATTGTTGTTGGCAATGATTTTTGGAGTAAGGCTAATGATATACTAAAGGTATTTGAGCCTTTAGTAAAAGTCTTGAGGCTAGTTGATGGTGATGAGAAGCCAACAATGGGTTTTATATATGAAGCAATTGATCGAGCAAAACAATCAATTCAAAAAAGCTCCTGTTATTATTCTCAATACAAGGAAATAATAGACAAGCGTTGGAGATTCATGCATTCTGATCTTCATTCTGTTGGTATGTCACCTTACCTTTACTTTTGTTATAAACCTATTATTCATAAATTTATACATAAATATTGATTAACTATCTTTTTAGGTTATTTTCTTAATCCACAATTTCAATATGGAGTTGAACATGGAACCGATGTCTACCAAGAGACATTTGAAGGAACCAATAAGGTCATTATGAAATTGGAGAGGGATATGGATGTTCAAATTAAAATCTTGAGGCAGGTTAGTAATGGATAACTATATTTTGATCTTATAATTTATTATTATTATTATATATCTATGGATTGACATATTATATAATGTTCTAGTTGATATTGTTTAAAGATATGGGTGACGCATTTAGTTCACCTCAAGCTCAAAAAGCCTGGTCTAAAATGAATTCTAGGTAAATATTATTTCTTTCTTTTTTTATAAGTAAATCTACCTTATTTTTTGTATAACTAATAATTTATTTATTTTGCTTGTTCATTTAAAAGCTGAATAGTGGTTGGTATTTGGTTCATGCACTCCTGAACTTCAACGTTTAACTATTAAAGTTTTGAGTCAAACAACTTTAGCCACAAATTGTGAGAGAAACTGAAGCACATTTAGCTACATCCATACAAAGACAAGGAACAGGCTCAAGTATAAAAAGTTACAAAAACTTGTCTTCACACATTATAATATGAAGTTGAAAATGAGGCATGAAATGAGAAAAAGTCAAGAAGAAATTGAAGCAAGTTTCAATCCAATTAATCTTGACTACATATTTCAGGAGAATGATCCTTTATCTCCATGGATTGAAGAAAGAGAAAATTCACTTTTAGATGGAGTCCAAAATTCAGAATGGTTGCCTCGAATTGACACTGATGATGAAGATGTGGAAGTTGGCAATAGTGGTAATGATGGTGATGATTTAAGTTCACCAAGTAATAATAGTGGTGATAATGGTGGTGATATAGAAGTTGAAGAAAATGATGGATGGTGAGGATGAACATAGACAAAATGATCCATACCAGGAGATTCCATATAATAGACATGACACAAATTTGGTCATTGATTTCACTACTTCTAGACCAGATATGGGTCCTTTTGATCACTCATTTCCAGGTGATAGAAGAGGCAATTCACAATTTAGGAGAGGAAGAAAGAAAAAAAATGTACCATTTGAAGATTTTTTTCTTCTTCTTCTTCTCATATTGAACAAAGCTTTAGTAACTTTAGCACTGATGAATCTTCTCAAAGTAGTCATGGGTACTATCCACCACCAGCTTATCAATATCCTTATTTCAATCCATACAATCAATATGCAAGTGACCAAGCTCCTCCATACCACCAATCATCAATGAATCATCATGATCCTTACGATCAACAGCAAAGTGGTGGATTTTTTGATTATTTCTTTGGACAAGGAACTACACAAGATGATGGCCAAAGTGAAAGTGGAGGTTATGATCTTCCTCGCCACTCTACCATGTGGTAACAATTGTCATGTGAGTTATACTTCTATTATCTTTGTTTGATTGATTTTACTTAACTATTTTAAAATTTTAAATTATATATAGTTCTTTATTTGTGAAGAAAAACCTTGACGCTTATATAATTTTATGATATTAATTATGGGTTTTATTATGTTTTCCTTTGTAGTGACAATGTATCCTTGAAAGGTGGCATTGCTTTTTAGACAAGTAATGACAATCAAACTTGAAGATGATTGTGTTCCTCTGACAGTCCATTTCCTTTTTATTATATCTATTTGAGATTTATTTAGTTTATGTACCTTTAAATTTTTTACTTTTGTGTTAATGAGACAATTTTTTCTAAATTTATGTCAGACTAATTATTTTTGTGTTCCTATTGCTTTTTAGATTTGTTTAGATTTATATACCTCAATTTTTATTATAAATTTATTCTAAATTATTCATTAAAATGATACAAAAATTTAAAAATGAATGAAAATCTATACAATCTTATAAATAAAAGATATACCAATAATTATTGGACTTTTTCTATGTTTGGTGCAAACATATTTTAATTTCACGCTGCAACGGCCGCAATCCGTATTGCAGTAGCCACAATGGCCGTAACCACAATGACCGTAACCGCGACCGCAACCGCAATTTAGAACCATACTCTCAACTAATATCACCAATTTGAAACTTGTAAGTACCAGTCAGCTGCGCAAGATAATTATTCTTCCACCTATTGGCTTCCCAAACTTTACGCATAGCTACATGGATAACATTTGCATGGCAGTACTGCTAGTCAGTACGAAAAGAAAATATACGAAACGCACGAATTCACTCGGGTTATTAATTGTTATCTTCTTTTTAAAACAATTAAAAGTCAAAAGAATACAAAGTGGTGCTTTTGACGGAAAACAGTCGTTCGTGTTATTTGTACGAAATTAGATTTCGTAATGATTAGCGTTTTTCTTTGCCTGGTCAAGGTTTAAAGATTCGAACACCACTTGCCGAAAGAATAAAACCAAAAGCAAACTCCACTGGACTTGTTTATTGTCCATGACATCACACTCCAAATTTTTCCAAATCCAATCTTTCATATCAAGATGGAAAAAATTGTACCGCATAGGATGTTTGACATCCAACCAAACTTTCCTCACCACTACACAATCCCGCAATATATGCAAACAAGTTTCACTAGCAGCTTGACATAACGGACCATGGTTTTAAATTATGGTTGTGGTTGCAATTACGGGCATTGTAGTTATTGCAATGCGGATTGCAGACCATTATGTTATGAAATTATTACATGTTTGTATCTCAATTTTGTCTCTAACCGCTCCCCCCGCCCCCCTCTCTTCCTCTACTTGTCTACTCCTACCACCTTACCCTTTTTCTTGGCTTGAACTCATCATGTAGCCTACCAGCACCCCAACTAGTCACATCAGATGCTTCCCTTTTCCAACATCTCACATAACCACACGCATTTGAATAGAAGATTTAAGTTTGAATCTTTGTTTATTTTTTGAAAAAAAAGTGTAATAGAAAGTGGGTGTTGCAACTTTGTTGCGGATGCATTGCGACAATTTTTGTGATTTTAATCCATACAGCAATTGCGGCTTGTTGCCGTTGCGGGTAGTTCCGCAATTGCAATATTGCAGCCACAACAAGTGTTGCGGTTTGCAATTTAGAACCTTGTAACAGGAATAAATCAGAATCAGAAATACCTGCGCCAGCACCAAGGGCATTTGTTGGCAGCCCTTCATTTGAGGACCTTCCAAATGAAAGTCCTTTCCCTCGGATGACCCTCCCAACGCCAAACGGTCCTCCAAATCTGATCATTTATTGCCTGCAGAGACCCTGAAACAAGATTATAAGCAGAGTTAGTAGCAAACTCCCCATCAGAACTTCAGAAGACAAAGAGTCAAAGACCAAGTCACCCTATCCTCTCCAAATACATTACTCGGGGAAACACATGCTCGAATCTCCTCCACAATACACTGAGGAATAAAACTTTGAAACTAATTAAGAGAACTTCTAATCATCATTTAAACTCACATAATCCCTGACAGCTTTTTGATCCTCCCCCAAAGAAAGAGGATGCAATAATTTAGTAGAAAGGATAATTCCCAAAGAAAGCCAGGAATCTGTCCAAAAACGCACCGGTAAACCATTTCCAACTAGTCATCTACTTTCTTTAACAACCCGCTCCCAGGTAATTTATTGTCATTAGAGGGGAGGAGTAGTATAATACTTGTGTTTTTTAGAAGAAGAAAATATAATTTATTTTAATAGCATTAAGTTAAATGGATTAAAATATAGATTTAACATAAGAAAGAAAAATAATGTAATACTTGCACATCTCAAAAGAAGGGTATGTAATTTACTCAATTTCTTAGATTGTCATGGATTGTCACATATACATATATATATATATACACACACACACAAACACAATTAATGTGTATGTGACTCTATTTGTGATTAACAAAATCACTAATACTTAAATTCGTGAAAAGAGAAAAACGGCTGTTTTATATTTACATAAAATTTAATCAAATTGTTTAATATATATTTATTTATGTTGTGTATTTGGTGCTTAAGTTAAAGGACATTAATACTCTCAATTACTTAAAAAATAAACATTAAATAATTTTATTTGTTTTAAATATAAGAAATATTTTATTTTTAATGAAAAAATTTATATTTTATTTTTTAACCTATACACTTTATGTATAAGATAAAAAATTGTCAATAAACTTTTTCTAAGACATTAGTTAAAAATACTTGATTGTATTTATATAAGTGTTTTTGGTATGCAATAGCAACAATAAGATTAGAATCTAGAATCTTGTGCATATTATCTAAACTCCCAACCACTAGGTTGACCCTAATGGATATACAAGTTTAAAGATTATGTTATAAATTTTTAAATTAAAACATGGTATGAAAAATTCATTTCAAAGTAATAAGCAATTGTAAAAAAAATTATTAATTGATTATAATTATTAATATTCGTGTACTTTACCTTAACAATTTATATCTATTTATAGACAAATTTCTCATTATAAATATATTTATATCGAACGTTTCATTATATGTTTTTATTGAAATATTTTTATTAATTAAATTTAAAATATAAATTGTTCATATTTAATATTTTTAATTTAATTTTACTGAGCAACAATTGAATGTATACTAGTTTGTAGAGTTTTTTTTGGTATAGACCACTAATTAAGCTGGAAACTATTCCACGTCAATTAACTTACGCGCTCAGTGATTACTAGTTTGTAAAATAACAACATAACGTAATGTTTACACCATTTCATTGTAATAAACATATAAAAAAATTAAATAACTTGTTTCCTTCACTTGTATAGGTCTATTATATTTTTAGGATTGGGTGTATTATTTAGGCCAAAAATATTATCCTTAATTGACCTAAGGCATTTGTTATTTACATTCTCTTTCTTTTTTTGTTATTTACACACCCCTTTTGTGTTTTATTAATTTTTTAAAAAAAATATCTTTTTTTTGAAAATTAATTTCCTAAAATTATTTGGTTTCTGAAAATTAATGTGTTTTTCTGAAAGTCAAACATAGATAATTAGCTAGGAGTTCATCTGAACGGCGCCTTTGATTCCAAGCGAAAGCATGGAGACAAGGATGGGGACATGATAGTCTTTATAATTTTATTTAAGCTTAAATATGTTTTTTGTCCATATAATTTAGCACTTTTTCATTTTTCATCTCTATAATTTTTGTTTTTAGAATTGTCCCTATAAATTCCAAACTTTTCATTTGGTCCATGTCATCAAACTTCAATACAAAAACATTATGTGCCAGGTCAGCAAAGATGAAGTCATCATGTGCCATATTAGTAAAGTGTCATGTCAACAATAGTGCCACGTTAGCACTATAGTAGAGGGACTAAAAAAAATGAATTTACATGGACTAAAAATGAAAAAAAAATTACAACGACAAAAAATTAAAAAATTACATAGACTAAAAAAAAAAGTAACATATTTAAAGGTACAAACAAATATTTAAATCTTAAATATAATGTATAAATTTAATTTAAAATTAATATAAAATAAAAATCTTAAATAACGAAAAAATTATTTTTAAATAATCACGTATTCTCTCAATCTTTCTTTATTTTTATTTTTTTCCTCATTTAACACTATAAACTACTCACATCATGAGTATCTTTTCCTTCCTCTAGGCTACACAATGTCACTCCATCCATAACACTGCCCTCACACACACAAACCAGGAAGCTACCACGAACCCCTTCATCATCTTCACCATATATAACAGACCACACACCCACAGTTCTTTTTGGTCTCTCTTTTTTGTTTTACCCCATACACTGATCATTTTCTCACTTACGAGCACATTCACAGACTCTCTCTTTGTCAAATCACCACAACCACAAGTGTCTTTACTACATCTCACCACAACATAAAACAAGCCCGCCACTATCCACGCACATCGACGATGCCAGCCAACTTCATCACGAGCTCAATTTTGCCTTTTGCACATGTGTTCTATGCGCGCGGAGTTGTCTCCTCCTTCTATGCAGATGTTGCACCTATGCAACTCGATTTCTAATTTCAATGGGTTTGAATATTTTGTTTTCTACTTTATTTAACATTGCTTTACGTTATATTCACTTATTTGTTTTATTACTTTATTCACTTATTTTACTACTTTTTTTGTCTTATCTGAAAGCCTTAAATTAAAGCAAGCCTGTGATCCCCAACGGCTCGTCACTCCTCTTCTATTTTACTTTTACTTTTTGTTCTAAATTTATCTTGATGTTGTTGTTTTCGTATAAAATAGATAGCCATGACATGTACACCCCCTCTCCTTAAATCACTTCCGCTTCGTTTGTTATTCTTGGTTAATTTTTTTCACTTTACTTATATTTCTGTTATTATTTTAATTTTTTTATGTGCTACTGTTTTTTTAAGGCAATGTGCTAATGTTGGTTCAACCTATTTCAATGTATTTTTTGCCTGGTATTGTCATTTGAATTGAATGCATGAATGTATGTTTGCATTAGAAAGGCTAGGTGACGTCCAATAAAAAAAAAAAAAAACTTTCCTTAAAAAGTTGTGTGCAGGTTTGTCTTTTATTTTCTATACTTAAAATGATAACTATCAAATAATAATAAGGTATAATAACATGAAAACATCACGTAATCTTTAATATATATATATATATATATATATATATATATATTTTAAACCAAGCTTTTATATTTAAATATAGAATAAAGGTGATTTTTTTTATTTTTTGTCTCTGTAATTTTTTTTTTTCATTTTTAGTTCTTATAAATTCATTTTTTTTTCATTTTTGGTCTCTTTATTGTAATGCTAACATAGTACTGTTGCTAATGTAACATTTTTTTATTGATGTGACACTAATGATATGACACTTTGGTAACGTGGTCTATAATGATGTCATCATGACTTCATCTTTGTTGAATGACATATGATGATGTCATAATGTTAGCAAATTAATATTTTTGTAATAGAGTTTAACAGCAGTGACTAAAAATGAAATGTTTGGAATTTATAGGGACAATTCTTAAAAAAAAAACTATAGGGATGAAAAATAAGAAAGCACTAAATTATGGGAACGAAACACATATCTAAGCCTTTTATTTATTGTGATAATAATATTAAAATCTAAATTATGAAAAATACTTAGTTTAAGTGAAAAATAAATAAATTCATAAACCACCTAGCAAGAGACTCGAAAATGAGATAAAAAATGAAATAAATTGTTCAATCACACTTTCTATTTTGAATATAGGCTATATGTATAAAAATAAAATGACGACTCCAATACATTTTTATCTTTAGGTATACCAACAATTAATAAAGAAAATAAAAATAAAAAATACATGCTTTTCTTTTTGTTAAACTGTGCAGCAATTGGATTTGGGTCAATCATAGCAAGGTAATTACTATTTACACTCTTCCATATTATTAATGCGCTCCCTTTTTTTTTTTTTTTTTTTTTTCCAAAAATTGTCCTTTTGCCGGAAAGTAATTTCCGGAAGTGTTCCGAAAACTAATTTCCACATTCCCACGGAGAACAGACACGCACGCTCCGATACTCTCTCTCTCTCTCTCTCTTTTTGGCATTGCAAGGCGCTGAAGGCTGTTAGAATAGGTGATAAAGACTACTCCTAACCGGAAGAAAACAGGGGATGCCCCTGGTCAACCCTGCTGGTATAGAATTGACCATGGATGATATCAAATTAGCGACGTTTTCATGTTCGAGAATGAAATCCCCATAAGCACCTAAACTAAACAGAGTCAATATCAACAGCAAGGACAAAATAGATCACTTAGTTTTTGTATTGCAGGGACCGCAATCAATTGAACAACATATCCTTTCCAATGATTTGCGTGTAGGGTCTAAGTGAATGTTTAGCATCATTCCTTGATGGATAAATGCTAATGCATCCTTGCTGGACCACAATCAATTGTACAGCATGTCACTGATTGCTTGTATGACTAAGAATTTGAACATTCGGGGTGAGAACTCAATGTATTTTCAGATATGGTTGTTTCAGAAGATATGGGTTTTGACACATGGTGATAGTTATGGATTAAGCATGACATTTTACATTTTTCAATATTGATGTTAATAATTAGTTCATTACTTACTGGTCTTTTTATGTTTCTGCTTATTTACTGATTTTCCCCCCTCTTTGCCATTCCCTTCTCTTTGGGGTAGTATCTTGTTGTGTAGCAAATCAGATGTGCAAAGTGAATTTAAGGACACATTACACATATATGGCAGTGAAAATATTTGCCAGATTTTTTAGAAAATTAAAACAAGCAATGAGCATTTTATTGTCACTATAGAAGCATTAGCCATGAAGATTGTTAGCATTGATTGGGCTTTAGAAGCAGAAGGTTGAGTTGATATTAATTCATTAAATTAGTTGTTCTAGACTTGTGTCGTCCATAATACTCCGTTGTTAGCATAAATAATAGTGCTTGTTTTCCATGAAGAAGAGTCAACTAGCTCTGACTGGATATAGCGGCCAACCCTTAATGTGCATTTTTGTGAAAGGGCAATCAAGTGCAAAACAATAACAATTCATTTGCTTGTTTTATCTAACTATTTTTCTAGGGGAGACGTTGGGGAGCCTTTTTTTTTTTTTTTTTTTGGCATAGTTCTTCTTCTAGGTTCTGAATTGGCTTGAAATCATAGGCCTCGGGGTGCAATACTTGAATGCTTATAACAGCTTTAAGGATAAGGGTTATTTTCAATTATATGACATACTATTCCTATCAAAAGTAAACCACTCATAATACGTTTGTGAGCAATAAAAAGGAAACAACACATTGTGGCTTGATATGGTTTTAATTGGGGTTTAATTTTTAACTATAATTATCAACGAATCATATGGTACTGTACATTTAAGCAACTATTAATAACTACTACTGGAAGTTAAATATGGTACTTTTTTGACTACTATTATAGTTTTACATGAACATGGATTAAATAAATCTTAACATATTTTAATGTAGAAGTAGAAAGACTAAGCCTTTTTTCATTCCACTTTGAGTTGTTCATGAGAATGTAGTTGAACAATATTTGTCTGATTGTCACTGATGTTAGGTATATCTTAATTCCAATCTATTATCTCAACTCTTTACAGGATGTTTATTGATACGTGCAGGAGGCTAAGGATCATGAAGAGCTCCGATGCCATTGGTCTAGGTTAGTATTCCCTTCAACACCATCCATCTTACAACCTACATAGCTGAAAAGGGTACTAGCAAAGTTTGTCAGAAAAATAATGAATGTAATTTTTTGGGGTTAATAAATGGACGTAAAATTCAAAATTAGAAAATTTCAAAAGACTGGTGCGTGTTTAAATTTTGCACTGGTAAGGAAAGAGTCATAGGATCCAAATATTACATCAGCTTCACTAGAGTTTCCAACTCTGATTACACTCTTAGCATTAGTTGATGTTTCAGGTAGTTCGGAAGCAAGAAGACCCAAAGTAAGCCAATACTCTAGAATATACTATGCTGCAAATTCAACTCCCCAGGGTAATGGGGTACTTTAGTTCTGATATCAGGCCAAACACTGTTAGCATTCCCCTCAGGTTTCCAATCAAATAGTCCAAAATGGAACTCAGAAGGAAAATCATACATGAAAACTCTCAGAACAACATTGTCATTTAGCAACTTGTTCTTCAGGCACTTTTTCTCATCACAGGTTCTCTTCAGGAAGCTTTGCTTAAATATGCCACTATCATAAGCGCAATGTTGAAGCTTGGCTTAAGTAGGCATATAACATTGCAGGCATAAAAGTTGAAGCTTGGCTTAAATATGTCACTATCATAAGCGCAATGTTAAGTTGCAGGCATAAGAGTTGAAGCTTCAACTTATGCCACTATCATAAGCGCAATGTTGAAGCTTGGCTTAAATAGGCGTATAACATTGCAGGCATAAAAAGCTTGGCTTAAATATGTCATTATCATAAGTGCAATGTTGAAGCTTGGCTTAAATATGCCACTATCATAAGTGCAATGTTGTTGAAGCTTGGCTTAAATAGGCGTATAACATTGCAGGCACAAAAGTTGAAGCTTGGCTTAAATATGCCACTTTTATAAGCGCAATGTTGAAGCTTGGCTTAAATAGGAGTATAACATTGCAGGCATAAAAGTTGAAGCTTGGCTTAAATATGTCACTATCGTAAGTGCAATGTTGAAGCTTGGCTTAAATATGCCGCTATCATAAGCGCAATATTGAAGCTTGGCTTAAATAGCTTAAATATGTCACTATCATAAGTACGATGTTGAAGCTTGGCTTAAATATGCCACTATATATCATAAGCGCAATATTGAAGCTTGGCTTAAGTAGGCGTATAACATTGCAGGCACAAAAGTTGAAGCTTGGCTTAAATATGCCACTATCATAAGCGCAATGTTGAAGCTTAGCTTAAATAGGCGTATAACATTGCAGGCATAAAAGTTGAAGCTTGGCTTAAATATGTCACTATCATAAGTGCAATGTTGAAGCTTGACTTAAATATGCCACTAGCGTAAAGGCAATATTGAAGCTTGGTACTACGTCGTTTGGTGGAAGCACGCCGTTCTACGCCTATTTAAGCCCCTTTTCTTAAAATCAAACTCATCCCCTCCTCCTCAGTTCCCATTGGCACGTCCTATTCAAGCCACCTCTCTATACAATAATTATCTTTCTTTCTTTCTCGCTTTCACTCTCATCTCCATCTTCACTATGAATAGCAACAATGGCTACCTTGTTGTTATGGCCTTAGTGGCAACTTGTATTGGAATTAAGTATGGTGTCTCGGACACCAATCCCTTCCAACAATCAAGTCCAACCATTTTGCTTTTCCTCACTGCTATATTTTCCCATTTCCTTGCATCCATGGCTGACATGACCAAGCAAACTACTATCATAACATTTCACGTGTCAGGGATAATTGGATGTGAAGCACTCCTGCATATTCTGGTCGTTGAGTTTTTGTTGTACTCTATCACCAACCTCTTTCTCTTACCCGTAGCCTCTTTCTTATTCTTCAACTACGTCTGTCAGCTGCTAGTGGGCTTCTGCAACTACGTCCGTCAGCCGCTAGTCGGCTTCTGCAACTTCGTCCGTCACCGCTAGTCGGCTTCTTCAACTCCGTCCGTCAGCTGCTAGTCGGCTTCTTCAACTACGTCCGTCAGCTGCTAGTCGGCTTCTTCAACTGCGTCAGTCAGCTACTCTGTGGCACACCTTCAGATGCTGATCTCATGCCAAATATGGAACTACGACCATGGGAAGCTCAGGTCTAGCATTTCTAAGATAGCCTGGTCTCATGGATGTATTATAGCCTCTGAGTCGTGTTTCTGCCTTTATGCTCATATTTTCTTACTAGTTTTGTTGATGTAATAGGTCCTTTTTCAGGTCTGCTGCAGTCCGATTTAAATTTCCAATAATTAAGGGGTTAGTTAGATTAATCCCAAAATCATCATGTTATTAGCTGCAAGCAAAACAAACCAGGCTAGTTTAATTTTACTTTTATTTTTCGTACAAGTTAACTACTCTGGCACAACATTCATAATAAAAGTTGAAGATTATGCTGTTCAATTTACAGATCCCTATGCTCCTTGCTGCAGAGAGTCCAAAAGAACCATAATCGCGGTTATAATTTTTAACATGCTCACTAGCTATTTTACCCTCTTATAGCATCACTGTTAAAAAATTAGATGGTTGAGGTCTCCCCTTTTCAAGAAAATATTTATAATTAAATTGAATTTATGCGATGATTTTTATTATGACATGATTTATTATTTTTTATTCTGGTCTTAAGATTGAATAATTGAAATTTTGAAATTTTGAAATGAGGATGGATCGAAAAAAATATTGTATTAATTTTATAAATATTTTATCTTCTAATGAGTATTATAACAATGAAGATCTTGATTTATTTTTAAAAATAAATATATTATAAGAAAAACAAATAAAAAAATCTATACTCCACTAAAAATATTATATTCCTTTTCAAATTGATTACCTTTGGTTCCTGGATGTATGTCTTTGAATAATTTAGTCCTTGAAAGTATGTAGATACTCACTATTTAGTATAACATCCTCTCTTTTCTAGTTTATCCAAAACAAAAAGTAAGATTTACTATTTTAATAATTATTAATATTATTGATGTTTGCAACTATTTTTGGAAATATTGTTTTAATAAAATAAGAATTTGAAAGAATTCTTATTTAAATTCAGATAAAAGTGGATAAACTTGAATAAACTAAAGCTGGTGCATAAGATTAAAATTTGTCTGTTAGTATTTAAGTTAATATTTTTAATAACTGTATTTGCAGCTAGTTGTGAAATTATATTTTAACTAAGCTAAGATAATTAAAAGAACGTATAATTAATTGATTTAAAAAAAAAATAGCTTGGATTTAGATAAGTTACAAATATATGTATGAATCAAATTAAAATTTGTAAATTTAAAGATTAAAACAAAAGTTAGTTAATGAAACTTAGAAATTATTGTATGTGTGCTTAAGTATTTAGTTGAGAATGAAATCAAATAAATTGGTAAGTGTTAGATCAAGTTAATTAATTTAGTGAGTTGGTTGAGTTGATTTTCTTTCTCTTTTATCCTGGGCCTCCAAACCGCATAACCCATGTGATTAAATTATTTTTCTTAGAGACTTAAGTCCCCAAAGGTTTGGGCTGAGTTTCATGTTTTACTTCTTTTGGGCCCAAACAGTGAGTCTTGCTCTTGCACTGGAAACTAGCCCCAATCCAGAAATCCCACTGGTGTTAAAGTCTTGGCTCAATCTTCTCGGTGACTCATTGCTGCAAGCATGACCAGCTGGCTCCATGGCAACGATTTTGTGCAATCACGTGTCCCACTCGCAACCCACCCACTAATCGATGGAGACTCCAACGTGCCTCACTCTGTGATATGGTTGAAGTTTGTTTTCTGATTTTCCATAATGATTACGGGGTTAAATTATTAAATTGGTCTGATGAGAATGTGAAACCTCAAAGGTTGATGGTGAATGCATTGTAAAATTTGAAATTCTTCTCCGCCTGTTGCTCGTCGGTAAGGGACTAAGGGGAGGTTTGAGATTTTTTTTATTTTTTATTTTTTATTCTTGGGTAAGGAATTGATGAGTTAGATCTAGAATTAGGTGTATTGGACCGAGAAGGGGAAAACATCTGTGAAATGTTCAAATTTCGTGTAGCACTGGAACGGATGGGAGAAGCATCATGCCCGGAGAAGATGAGTTTACTGCAAGTCGAGTAAATTTCGAGCAAGAAGCGTGCAGCACCGTGTGGGGGTTCTCCGTTTTTTTTTTTTCCCCTTTTAGAGTAAACTGGGTCTAGTGTTACGGACTGTAACTTACCCTGTCCATGAGCTACCCCATAAAACTTAATACATTAATACATTTTAGGAGAATGTAAAAGATTGATTAGAACTTGTTTGTAATATGGGCCATAAATTAAAGACTTATAATTAATGCAAAGATTATAATAAAGATTAGAGTCTAAAATAGAACAATAAATATCGGATGGATCATAATACTTCTTACCATAATAATAAAAAGGATGATGACAAAAATATAATAGATAAAAGAACTTTAGTTGCCCATGCGCTTTGGACTTGGAGTCATCCGTGTACAATAAGGGTAAACAGTATTTGAAAATTTTAAATTTGGTGCAACGTAATTAATTCACTAATAATATTTCAAAATAATAATAATAATAAATAACATTAATGGTAATAATGATAATAATAAATAACAATAATGGTAATAATGAGGACTAAATATAATAATACATATTATGAAACTATTTGTGAGCTTTGTGGTTTGCATCACACCAACTAAATAAAATGTTGAAACTTTTTAGAGAAAGCTAAAAATTAGAGTACGAGAGCCATTTAAAGAAATGGGCTTTCAGACATTGTTACTGTTGATTTGAGATATTAGTAGGAAAATATAAAATGACAAAATAGATAAATAATATATTAAATATAATATAAACTTGTAAAATACAACTAGTAATAAATAAATAAGGTACTAAAATAAACATTAGCACTAATTATAATAATATTACAATAAAATATACTCCAAAGTACATAATAAGACCAATTAGTGGAGTGTCAAGTGAGGTATACCATAAAATTTAATAAGATGAAAATAAAATTATACTTGCATATTCTCAAGGGTGAGTGAAAGTCTAACTCTTAAGAGTGAGTTAAAGCAAGGAGGGATGAAATGATATGCATAGGAATTTAACATTAATTTAATTTAATTCTATATTGTTGTTATGTTTTGTTGAGAATGAATTGATTTTATTTGATGGGTGTTATTTATACCATCATGCGCGTGCTAGTTAGTCTATGTATTAGAGTTAATATTGAGTGAACATATGAACCTTAACTTTTAGTTAATAGGATTTGTAATGAAGCCTACTATTGACAAATTGGAAATTTGGTATTGAAGGAAGTTGAGACCCTTTAGTGAAATACTTAATTGATATCAACTCTAACAAGACCAACCATAATTATATCATTGTTTGTTGGACTTGGAGATCCAAAGTAGCTACACCTTATGATGAGGTGCAAGTCTTATGATAGAGGCCAAGGAGACCTTGAGGGCACCTAGTGTACATCATCTCATAGGGAGCCAAAGGATCACGACTCTGTGTCGTAGTCAAGTCGGCTTATGCACTAGTGTTCTTAACAAATCACAATAATTTTTATCCATGATCAGTGGATAATACTACCACGTACTTGTTACCACTAAATGGTGTTCCATTCTAGTTTTGGTTGGTAAACCACCAAAGGCTATTATAATTCTAACTTTGGTTGGTGAATTACCTAATGCTATTCCATTCTAGATTAGGTGAATATTGATATTGATTGGCATGCTTAGGTCGTTGGAGTATAAGCTCCTAATCTTGCTATTTTGTTGTTGGAAAGTTTTCCATGGGGATGAGTTAATACCCTTACATTCATACATTACATTTGGTTATTATCTATAATTTTCCCTATCTATCTGAATTGATTATTTCTATTATGATTATCTGCTAGATTAGGCCCATTGTATGTTTTGTTGCCACATGACGCTTTAGGTAGATACTTACCTTCCTGTTCATTTGTCTGTGTGTTGTTTTGCTTTTCTTTTTGCTTGTTGTCGTGTGCTTTCCCCACCCTATTAGATGATAGCAATCGAAGCTCAGTGTGACACAACAAAAGATTGGTGGGATCTCTCCACATTTTTCCTATGTCAACTCTCTATCACTTTATTTTTATACAAGTTTATTTATTAGATATGGTCAGCTTTAGGAAATTTGTAAACTATATCTAAACCTTTATGTACTTATTGTTTATGATGTATGTTATTAAAAAAAAAAACTTTTGTATTTTGAGAATATGATAGATGTCATGTAAGCACTATTTGCTATTGTTAATAATATAGTAATATAATTTTGGCATTTATATTTAGTCCCTGAATGTTTTTTTTTTTTTCCTTTTCTACAATTTAGTCCAAAGTTACTCACTTTTAATTCATCTGGTAACGTCAAAAAATGAGTAATTTTAGATTTTCGGAGACTAATTTGTACAAATATTGAATTGATAGTTTTTTTACCTTTAATATATAAATATTAAATTAGTAAATTCTTTTACTGTTGATATATAAATACATAATTTTATTATTTTTCCCATAGTGTTAACAAAATTATAAATAAAATATTAGATAAAATATTAAGAGAATGTTATTCAATAATAAAATTCATTTACGAAACTAAAATTCTATACCACTTTTAGTATTTTTTTTTTTTTGCATTTACGAAATTAAAATTCAAAACCTTATTTAAAAGAATAACTATTAAAATTGTATTAAATTTTAGGAAATAGCTTATTGAAATATGTCAAGTACCTCCCTCGTTTTATAAATGTATTGAAATATTGAAATATGCATGTCATGTAATTAATATAGATTTTATATACGTCTTTTTTGGAGACATTTGAAAAAAAAAAGTTTTATACCATTTAAATAATAAGAAGAACAAAATTCTCACCTTTAAAATTTGAAGTAATTTAAATACGTGACTAAATAAGAATGTAATTGTGTGATATTAATTTTTAATTAAGCTTTCTCAATTTATCTTGATGGTATACATAAAAAGATAAGATTGAGATATATATTTTTTAATATTATTATTTAATTAAAATTAAAGTTTTACTTTAATAATCTATGCTGACATTTAATATTGACTTTTATTATATAAGTCAACTAGAGTGTGAATCCGTGCAATGCATAGGTGAATTATGGATAGAGTAATTTTTGTACGACAAAACTTAGATATAATTTCATAGATACTTTTAGTGTTAATATTCAATCAAAATTGAAGTTTCACCTTGATAATTTATGGTGACATTCAATGACAAGCTTTATTACATGAATTACAGAGGTGAAATTCAATTCTGATTGAAAAACAGTATCAAAAACACTTATGAAACTACATATAAGTTTTGTCATTTTTTGTGTGTATAAAAAAGCATATTAACAATTTTGTTAATTTCTTATATTGATGAAAAGGGATCTAAAATAAGTTAAAATTTTTACAATAAGGAACTTAATTTGCTATATTATTATAAAATAATAAAATATCAATTAAATATGAACTTATTCATTAATAAAAAAAGAAGATAATTAAATGTTCTTATTTTACAATATAGGTATAACGTTGAATTCCACATTGTATTCTTGAAATCAAGTGCATAGATGAATTAAATTACATAACAAAATTAATAAAGTTAAATTTAACTAAAAGAACTCAGATTATTCCATTAAAACCATTTTTATGGAGTCCATTGATTTAACATCCTATAAAAATATTGAAAATAAAATAAAGTGATTGAACGAAATAATGTGAATTTAAGAACACATATTTAAATGATTAGATGTCAGTATAATTTATATCAAATATCACATTTATTTATATTAAATTTGATCTAATGTGATGCATGAATAAATTATGTGTGGAAAATTTATTTTTTATTATTTTTAAAGACAATTTATATTTAAAC
Source organism: Spatholobus suberectus (assembly GCA_004329165.1). Lineage (NCBI taxonomy): Eukaryota > Viridiplantae > Streptophyta > Magnoliopsida > Fabales > Fabaceae > Spatholobus > Spatholobus suberectus. Next base: position 43,761,036 of record CM014737.1, on the reverse strand, counting down.
TTAAAAATAAAAAATAAAAAATTAATATTTTTGTTATAATAATTGCCTACTTTTTTTTATAAGGTATATGGACATAAAAGACAATTAAGAATCATACTTATCAATTACTACAAATTCTCATCAACCCAATAAATTAGTCACCTATTTCATTTTTTATTGATAAAAATATTAATAATTAATAAAAATATTAATAATAAAATAGTAATAATAATGATATCACCGTGCAATGCACAAAAATTTTATCATTGTACTAAAACAAAATCTTTTATAAATTAATTAGATGAGAAAATAATAAATAAGAAATAAGCAATGATTTGCTTAAAACTTATTAAGATTTTAAATATTAAATTTGCAAGGAAAAATAATAAATAGTTCTACAAAGAATTGCCTCTTATGCCAAATTCTATTTTAGTTTTTAAATTAGTTTATTTACTAAAGAAAATATTGTAGATCATAGAGACATTGATTAGCATCTAGTTGTTTGTTGATGGTAGAAATGCTTATTAGTAAAATTAACATGAAATTTTTTTCATTATTTAAAAATAAAAAATTCATACTTCACAAGAATCTTATTTGAAAATTAAGAATGATGTGTCAAACGAGAAGACCTTATTAATATGAGAGTTAGATGATCAAGTGAATTTACTTTTAACCACTAAATCTAAACTTTGAACAATAAAGATTAAAACATAAAGATAACTTCTTAACTTAACCATTCGGGTATGATTTCATAGCTCATTTGATATGAATAATTACTAATATTAAATGTTAAAATTGTTAAATATAATATTTTCATCTTTAATAGACAATTTATATTTCATTCTACTAAATCTTCAAGATATTTCATACTAAATTAATAATAATAATAATAATAATAATAATAATAATATAAAATGATCTCTTGTATTTTTATTACCATTCATCATTAATTGGCTTTTATTTACACTTAGCAAATGAAATTATCTAATTAATTTAAAAATCAATTAAAATACAACTAATTTCTAAATCAGTTTAAAAATAAATTTAAATTGGAAATGTAAATATAAACATTTATATTTAATTTTTATAACAAGGAATTAAAAACTATTAAAAACACAAATAAATTGGAGTCTAACTTTAATTTACTTGGAAAAGATATAAACAAACACATGGATTAATTTTAATATGTTATCATGTAATTGAATCTAAATTAATTAGGTAAAAAAACTTAAATTTGCTTAGATAAAAAAAAAACTTCAATAAATTTGGGTGAGAAGACACTATAAAGAAAAAATATATATTCATATTAAAATTAATACAATAATAAATTAGAGAAAAATACAAAAATTATAGTTTTTATGATAGATCCTTTTTATGGATTATATCCCCTATAATAGTCATTGCAGAGAAATTTATGGCAAGCATATTTGCCTTGTTCCTTCATTATAGATGCATCCATAAAATCGATCTATATTTGAGTTTGTTATCTCTTATGCTTCCACTTCATAAAACTATGGGCCTAGAAACTCTAACTTCATATTGTAGATTTGTGATATTTTGAGTTATAACATCTTCAACAATAGTTGATTTGTTCAAATAGGATTCATAAGCAATGTTCATCCATACAAAATGAAATTAAATGTAAAAAAATTTAAAATAACAATAATATCATAATTTTTTAAATCATATTTATTAATTAATTTTTATAAAATTGATGTAAGTAAAAAAAAAAAAAGTTTATACTAAAGACAAATTTATATTAAAACAAATTTCATTTTTACAACTAGTGTAAAAAGCACCACAACGTCAAGGTTTTCTATTATTTGAATAATTCATTTCACACATACATGAATTATGCTATGGTGCTATAAATGCTTTTATCATTTAAGAAATCTATAATATTCCTATTTTCAAGAAAACACTTATATCATTTTCTAAAAGTTTAAAATTTTAAAAAAGCATGTATATAAATTATTAAATAATTAAAATTAATAATTTTAAAATTACTAATTTAACTCCAACTATTCTTATTTTCAAAAAGTATTTGTAACATTTTTAGAAGTTTAAATTTTTAAGTATTTGTAATAGTTTTATATAATTAAAATTAATAAATTAAAATTTAATTATTTAACCCCAACTATTGTCTCAATTATAAAATTATTTAACCCTAACTATTGTTATAAATGCTTTCTTTAGATTTTTAAGTTAACAGTTTTAGATAATTAAAATTAACAAATTTAAATTTAATTATTTAACCACAACTTTTTTTTTAAAAAAAAATTGTAATTCGATATCATTAAATTTTAATTAAAAATAAAATTCAGTGAAAGACGCAACAGATTAGGAAAAGTGTAAATATGATTACGTGGATTTCCTAACCATCTACTATCCACTGCCACGTATATTTATAAGACCCACCTTTGATATTCTTGTTCTAATAGCACAAACAAACAAATTATAAAATAACAATAGTGCACTTTTATTGTAATCAACAAATATGTGTAAATGTAATATAGATATTCAACAGTACACTACTTTTTCCCTTTTTAGCGCCACAATCACCCTTTATGCCTACCACCTGCAACCAAAGACCAAAGAAAAAAAAATCAAGAAAAAAAAATAAAAATAGAAAGAGGAATATGTAAAGTAGAGAAAGAGTAAAAAGAGAAAACATAAAAAAAAAACACCACAACAACATGAAACCACCACCATGCCTCCCTCGTTAATGCTGTCTGAAATCATAATCATGTCTATGCATTGTAACCCATGACCTATTGCAGAAACCCACCATCTTTGAACTTCTATTGTTGATCCCAACATCATCATAGAAGCCTCAGCCAAAAAAAATTACACTTATGTTATACACAGAAAAAACCAAAAAGAAGAAGAAGAAGAAGAAGACAAAGAGAAGGATGAGAAAAAAAGTATCACAAACTAAGTTTATGTTTTAACCTTAAAAGAAATGAAGGAAATGAGTATAGAAGCTTTCATCTCAAATCAATTTATTATGAATCTCTTAATTTGGCTAACCCCATTTTTAGCTTTATTGCTCCCAGTAAAAGTTCAAATGTTGTGTAAGATGACATAGATTTGGAAGCACAATGTTGTTAAACCCTAAGATAATGGGATTTTAATAAATAAAAAAAGAAAAAGGAAGGATGTTTGAAGGGATTTGAACTAATACAAAAAAAATGAGACAGAAAATATTGGAATATGAAGTGGTGCTAGGTAAAAGAAAAAAGACGGTGAATTGAAAACAATAGTGACTTTTGATGACATAATTAAATGGCACAATTACTATTCAAGTTTAATTCTCAAAACCCACCTACTTTAAATAATTTTTTTTATAAATAAATTTAATTTGTAAAATTTCAAATGACTAATATAACCTATTAAATGCAAAAAGTTTAAAATGATTTATATACCCTTAGTTTAGGTGAGAAAGATGTTCCAACAAGCTTTCTTTTACTACCCCCCGCGCCCCACACACACAAAGATATATTAATTTTCTAGAAAATAAATTTCATTACTTATATTAAAAAGTATGCTGAATTTGGAAATATTCATAATATAATTGAATAATATACGGAATAATAAATTAAAATAAATTCCACTCCTTTATTACACCATATATCAATTCTCACCATATTTAAAATTAATTTTCATCACAATAGGTTGAGCTTTCTTAAATTAAAATATATATTTGATTGAATACCTTAATCAAATAAAGAAGTTTTATACTTTTTATTCAATCGTGTAAGTTACATTTTGCAATAATATACTTGAATGATATAATAAATAAACGTCCACATTATAATAAATAAACACCCAGATTATAATTTATAAATATAAATCTATTATATATTATGTAAATATAAATAATTTATTTGTTTATTCTCCTATATATTATATTAAAAAACTAATTTATTATTTGTTTAAGAATATTCTTATTTATTTAAGAAAAAATATTTATTAATGCTTCTGAAACCCAACAAATTGATTCTTTAAAATTGATTAAATTATAGTTAGCTAATAATATTGAATTTGTACTAGAATGTATTGATTTATTGATTAGAATTGGCCAATTATTTGATTTCAAATTATAATTTCAAATAATTATAAAATAATAGATTGTTCAAATTTAAAATTATCTCTCTCTCAATCAATTTATGTTTTAATGAGCAGTATCTTTCTTTATTTGTTTATTCAAATTCAAATTTGATTCAAATTCATTTAAATTTATTTATTCAATTCTAATTAGCTAATAATGTGAACTATTATTTATTATATCATTCAATAATTATAAATAATTATTATGTCTGTTTAAATTTATATATTCTACTTAGGGTTTATAGATTAAAATCAACCAATTATTTGATTTCAAATTATAATTTCAAGTTTAAAATCTTTATAAATAAAATCATTATAAAACTACAATTAATACACCAAAAACCCTAATGTAACTCATTAATGCGTCAGAAAAACCATAATATTGCTCATTAAAGCTTCAGAAACCCACCCTATTGATTATTTGCTTATTTAATCCAATTGATTCTTTAAAATTGAATCAATTCTACTTAGCTAATAATATGGAATTTGTAACAAAATATATTGATTTATTGATTAGAATCAGCCAATTATTTGATTTTAAATTATAGTATCAAATTTCAAATAATTATAATTGTTCAAATTTGAATATAAATGATTAGAATTAGCCAATTATTAGTATATTAATCTATTATATATTATGTAAATATAAATAATTTATTTGTTTATTCTGTTATATATTATATTTAAAAACTAATTTATTATTTGTTTAAGAATATTCTTATTTATTTTAAAAAATATTTAGTAATGTTTTAGAAACCCTACAAATTGATTCAAATTGATTCTTTAAAATTGAATCAATTCTACTTAGCTAATAATATTTAATTTGTACTAAAATATATTGATTTATTGATTAGAATCAGTCAATTATTTGATTTTAAATTATAATTTTAAATTTCAAATAATTATAAAATAATAGATTGTTCAAATTTAAAATTATCTCTCTCTCAGTCAATTTATATTTTAACGAGCAGTATCTTTATATATTTATTTATTTATTCAAATTCAAATTCCATTCAAATTCATTTAAATTTATTTATTCAATTCTAATTAGCTAATAATGTGGACGTTTTATTTATATATCATTCAATAATTTCAAATAATTATAAATAACTATTATATCCATTTAAATTTATATATTCCACTTAGGGTTTGTTGATTAGAATAAGCCAATTATTTGATTTCAAATTATAGTTTTAAATTTCAAATCTTTATCAGTAAATTCATTATAAAAATACTAATTAATGTTTCAAAAACCTTAATGTCACTCACTAATGTTTCAGAAAAACCCTAATGTCACTCATTAAAGCTTCAGAAACCCTACAAAACTTTACTTTTATATATATAAAGACAAAGATATTATATTAAAAAAATAATTTATTATTTGTTTAAGAATATTCTTATTTATTTAAGAAAAAATATTTATTAATACTTCAGAAACCCTACAAATTCACACAAGTTCACTCAAATTGATTTTTTAAAATTGAATCAATTATACTTAGCTAATAATATTAAATTTGTACTAAAATGTATTGATTTATTGATTAGAATCAGCTAATTATTAGATTTCAAATTATAATATCAAAATTTAAATAATTATAAAATAATAGATTGTTCAAATTTAAAATTATCTCTCTCTTAGTTAATTTATGTTTTAATGAGTAGTATCTTTATTTAATTATTTACTTATTCAAATTCAAATTTGGTTCAAATTTATTTAAATTTATTTATTCTATTCTAAGTAGCTAATAATGTGAACGTTATTTATTATATCATTCAATAATTTTAAATAATTATTATATATGTTTAAATTTATATATTCTACTTAGGGTTATTGATTAGAATCAGCCAATTATTTGATTTCAATTTATAATTTCAAATTTCAAATCTTTATCAATAAAAACATTATGAAAATAATAATTAATGCACCAAAAAATCTAATATCGCTCATTAATGCTTTAGAAAAACTCTAATATTTCTCATTAAAGCTTCAAGAATCCTACAAAACCTTACTTTTATATATATAAAGATATTATATTAAAAAACCAATTTATTATTTATTTAAAAATATTATTATTTATTTGAGAAAAAATATTATTAATGCTTCAAAAATCCTACAAATTGATTCAAATTCATTCAAATTGATCCTTTAAAATTGTATTAATTCTACTTAGCTAATAATATTGAATTTGTACTAAAATGTATTGATTTATTGATTAGAGTCAGTCAATTATTTGATTTCAAATTATAATTTCAAATAATTATAAAATAATAGATTGTTCGAATTTAAAATCATCTCTCTCTCAATCAATTTATGTTTTAATAAGCAGTATCTTTATTTATTTAAATTCAAATTTGATTTGAATTCTTTTAAATTTATTTATTCAATTCTAATTAGCTAATAATATGGACGTTTATTTATTATATAATTCAATAATTTCAAATAATTATTATATCCGTTTAAATTTATATATTCTACTTAGGGTTTATTAATTAGAATCAACCAATTATTTGATTTCAAATTATAATCTCAAATTTCAAATCTTTATAAATAAAATCATTATGAAAATACTAATTAATGCATCAAAACCTTAATATCTCTCATTAAAGCTTCAGAAATCCTACAAAACCTTACTTTTATATATATAAATATTATAAAGATAAAATTCTAATTTAAATTGGGAAACAAAATCAACATACAATGGATGTTTGGGACACTTGAAATTTGGGTATTTCAACTGTTTGTCTTATATACAATATAACTAGTGTAGGTACTCGTGCGACTCACGGGTTAGGTATATAATGATAAAGTTATTTTTTATTCAAAAAATATGTAAAAAATTATATATAAATGTATGTTATGTAAAAGATGTAAAATTTCATGAGACCAAAAATTTCTAAATAATAAATGCAAAATTTTCTTACATAAAATAATATTCAAAATATTTTCAAAAAACATAAAAATGAAGAAAAAAAAAAGGCAAATTCTGTGGTACGAAACTAATTTTAAGGGTTTGGGTACCTAGCTAAGCTGGTCCAATTGTGATATGGCAACTGGATAAAGCAATTAAAAATAATAATGCTGATATCAATATTTGTACTTCCTGTTCTTCTAAATCTGCCGTCTGACCAGCAGTTAAACCTTCCTGTCTAACAGTGATACAAGTCTCAAGTCCCAAATTTCAATTGCAAGTAAGTGTCTCGAAGATCAGTGTGGAGCTCACAAATATCATTGTAGATTTTGTACTATAAGCAATAAGGACACACTGCTACTGGTAACAGATGCAAATTGACTAACTCCTTTACAAACACTTTATGACATTTATTGTACTTCCATATCATTGTCGAGGATCATTATTAGCATATTCAATGGAATAGCTTGATTAACACGGATACTATTAACATGTAAGAAGGGGGATTGAAATTGAATGAAGAATTTAACATCTGATGGCCACAGTAAAACCATAGAAGACATCAACAAGATGTGATTCTCTTGAGTCTTGACGCATGTTGATCCATGTAAGTCCAAAACTAATGGCCCCAACGAAGGAGGAGTATTCAAAAACCAAAGCAATAAAAATGCGGGAGATTTATTAAAGCAGTGAAAAGAAGAGGAACACACAGATAATGGTTGAAATAAAATGTAGTTATGGACATACTCACAAGCATGTCCAACTACAATCTCTTGATTACGACAATTGTAGTTTCCTTAAGATAGAATAAATAATTCAAACATGATGCCATAGCATGCTCGATGAATGCAAAATTAAAGAACTACAGTTTGTTGCCATTCTTGAAGCTTCTTTCGGTTTACCTGCCAAGATACTCCCTGGATTTAACAGACATCAATGCACAATAGCACAGTTTCCAAGTCACTCTTCTTTAAGTATATGCATTCCTACAGCAGACAACATATAAAAACCATAAGGTTTCGCATCTAATAGGCCACAGTTTCGGAGAGACAGTGCATTAAAATGAACAACTAGTACAACTGTATAAGTGGTTTAAGTTAAATCATTTAACAATACAGGTTGAAGGCATTCTTTGATACTCGAGCCTGAGATGGCGAACAAAACAAGCTACTTGCTAGATTTCTAAGATGATCACCAGAATGCACATCCAAAAGGTAAAGCCACGTAAATATGTAAATGGAGCAAGACAGCTCCTTAATAATAGCTATAAACAAGCTACTCCTCTCTATAAAAATATCAGGTACAAAATCAAAGTTTATAGCTGAAAAGGGTACTACCGAATTTTGTCAGAAAAGTAATGAATGTAATAAATGGACATAAAATTCAAAATTAGAAAATTTCAAAAGATTGGTGCATGTTCCAATTTTGCACTGGAAGGAAAGAATCATAGGATCCAAATATTACATCAGCTTCAGTAGAGTTTCCAATTCTGATTACACTCTTAGCATCAGATGATGTTTTCAGGTAGTCCCGAAGCAAGAAGATCTAAAGTAAGCCAATACTCTATACTATGCTGCAAATTCAACTCCCCAGGGTAATGGGGTACTTCAGTTCTCATATCAGGTTAAACACTGTTAGCATTCCACTGAGTTTTCCAATCCAATAGTCCAAAATAGAAGTCAGAAGGCAAATCATACATGAAAACTCTCAGAACAACGTCGTCAGTTAGCACCTTGTTCTTTGGGCACGTTTTTCTCATCACAGGTTGCTTCTACGTTAGGCATGCGTATTGCTCTGTTGCCAAAGGAGGATTCCACTTTCCCGTTCTTGACCTGCACCTAATCAGAATCTGAGTCGTTAAAGGAAGTGAAAAAGTTTGGATTGTTGTTGGTGAAACGAGAACCAAATCCACACGCACCATCCCCAAGCAACCAAATTCAGGCACCAGTATTGTTGAAGGTTTTTGGTATCGTGAGTACCCATATTCATCTTTTTCCTTTGTTATGCACTTAACAGTTACCAATCACTACCTCTTTGTCTGTTCTTCTTCACGTCCCCATCCTTGACTGAGTTGACTCCGTGCTTCAGCTTGGAATCAAAGGCGCCATTCGGATGAACTCAAATCGCTGATTATCTACGTCTGGTTTCCGGAAAAATACTTCCGGACATTAATTTTCGGAAACCAAATAAGTTCAAAGGATATTTAAATTTTTTTTTAAATAAACACAAAGGAAAGTATAAATATCAATTGCCTTAATTAAGTCAATTGAGGATAATATTTTTAGCCTAAATTACACATCCAAATCCAAAAATATTTTAGACTAATTCTGGTGTAATAAACAAGTTATTTAATTTTTTTTATCCCTTTATTACAATGAAATAGTGTAAACGTTTGTTATATTGTTATTTTACAAACTAGTAATCACCGAAGGTGTAGATCAACTAGCATGGGGTGCCAATTCTAGCTTAATCAATGGTCTTTACCAAAAAAAATTCTACAAACTAGTATACATTCAAGAGTGTTACTCAGTAAAATTAAATTAAAATATTAAATATGGAATACTTATATTTTAAATTTAATTAATAAAAATATTTTAATAAAAAATATAATGAAACATGCGACATAAACATGCTTATAATGAGAAAATATTTTTTCTATAAATATATATAATTAAATTGTAAAGGTAATAATTAATGCAATTAATAATTTTTTTGTAATTGCTGATTACTTTGAAATGAATATTTCATACCATGTTTTAATCTAAAAATTTATAAAGTGATCTTTAAACTTGTATAAATATAATTTAAGTAATTTTTACTAATGTCTTAGACAAAGTTTATTGACAATTTTTTATCTCATAGATAAAGTGTATAGGTTAAGCAAATAAAATATAATTTTTTCATTAAAAATAAAATATTTCTTACATTTAAAAACAAATATAATTTTTTAATTTTTTTTTAAGTAATTGAAAGTATTAATGTCCTTTTGACTTAAGCCCCAGATACACGACATAAATAAGTATCTACTAAAGTAATTAAATTGATTAAATTTTATCTAAATATGAAGCAGCTGTTTTTCTCTTTTCATGAATTTAATTATATTGGTGATTTTTATAATCACAAATAGAGACAGATACACATAAATTGTCTAATATCAAAGCAAAGATGAGAATTTTTTTTCAAAAAAACAATAATTCAAACAATAACTACCCAGGAAACAACTTTGAGAAACGGTTACATGGTATTTACAGGTTCCAAATCCAGCAATTCAGCAATTATACTTCCCTGTTCTTCCAAATCTACCATCTGATCAGCAGTTAAACCTTCCTTCCTAACAGTGATAGAAGTCTCAAGTCCCTAATTTCCATTACAAGTATGTGTCTAGAAGGTCGTTGTCAGTGTGAAGCTTACAAATATCACTGTAGATTTTGTAGTATAATAAGGACATACTGCTACCAGTAACAGACGCACATTGTCTAACGCCTTCATAAGCACATTTACTTATGACATTTATTGTACTTCCATATTTTGCAAGCTGAACTTAGTGTAGTTCATTGCCAAAGATCATTATTAGCATGTTCACCGGAATAGCTTGCTTAATAAATATTATTAACATGTAAGGACGGGGATTGAAATTGAATTAACAATTTAACATCTTATGGCCACAGTAAAACAAAGACATTAACGAGATGTGATTCTCTTGAGTCCTGACACATGCTGATCCATGCAACACGGTCAAAACTGATGGCCCCAACAATGGCCTCCAAAAATTTCATACTTTCTCTGTATATAACATAAGCACGAAATCAACTGGGAACTGAGAAAACAAAATGAGTCTGAGCATTTAGAGACAAGTCAACAAAGGAGGAATATTCAAAAACCAAAGCAATAAAAATGCATCACTGGGAAATATATTAAAGCAGTGAAAAGAAGAGGAACGCACAGAGATGAAGGTTGAAGTTATATGGGATTATGGACATACTCACATGCATGTCCACTTGATTACGGCAACTGTAGTTTCCTTAAAATAGAATAAAGAAGTCAAACCTGATGCCATAGCATGCTGAATGATTTTAAAATTAATGAACTACAGTTTTTTGCCGTTCTTGAAGCTTCTTTCAGTTATGCCAGTCAAGTCAAGATTCCTCGATTTAACAGTCATTAATGCACAATAGCTCAGTTTTGAAGTTGATCTTTTTTATGTATATGATTTCCTACAGCAGACAACATATAAGAATCATAAGATATTCATCTGATAGGCCACAAGTTCTGAGAGACAGTGTATTAAAGTGAACAACTAGTACAACTATATGATTTAACAAATGACAACCAGAAGGCATTCTTTGATACTCGAGCCCAAGAGATGGAAAACAGAACAAGCTACTTGGTAGCTTTCTAAGATGTTCACCAGAACGCACATCCAAAATGTAAAGCCGCATAAATCTGCAAATGGAGTAAGACAGTTCCTTATTAATAGCTACAGCCCTATTAGACTTTCTACTAAAGACTCTATTAATTAGGGGCCTAACACATTCTAAGCTGCCTGAAAAGCAAACAAGCATCAAAGCAAGAAGGAAGAAACTTGGACAAAACAAAAATAAAGAAGAAAAATATAGTGAAAGCGTAATGATGTTAGGAAAAAATAGCTAGTATCCTCCTTGTCCTTACTGAAAGAATGGATCATAGTTACCAGTTAAGTGGTACGGGTACGGGGTTTGTGGTTCATGTAGGTACGCCATTCATCACTTTTTAATTTTTTATTACCAGACGTCCTTTAAGGAGAACTTGGAATGCGGTACGTGGTACGGTAAATTCAGTATGCGGTATGCAGGGTTATCGAGAGAATTATGTAACTATGGAATAGATGTCATTGCTTGCAATCCCCAAGGATGTAGAGAAGGCTGCAAAACAGAAGGAAAATCAGCAAGGAAAGAAAGTTCAAATTGAAGAATATGAAGAGCATGATGAAGAGAAACTCTGTTACCAATTGTTATGCTGCAGAGAGCAACATGGATGCATGGCTGATAAACAAAGGCAGCACCAATATCATTGCTTCTCATGCAAACAATTCCATGAAACCAGACAAGACCTACTCTCCAAAGTGATGACAGGGGAGAATACTTGATGTCAAAGGAAAGGGACAAATCGTAGTTGACACTTCAATAGGTGTAAAACTAATCATTGATGTTCTTTTAGTGCCTGGAATTAGTCAAACTTATTGAGTTAAATGCTTGAAAAACTATACTCTCTACATTTTTCAGGACAAGTCATACAAGATGCATCATATCTGATCCAAGCAAAAACAAATTGTTTATAGTAAATATCATAGACAAAGACAAGTAGTGGCTCTTTGTCTCAACTCAATTCACTGCTGAAGTAGAAAATGTCTTAGCAGCAAATTACGCTTTGGTTAAGAAAAATTGAAATAAATTGAGACAAAATTGAAAGAAGCTATTTTATTGTGGGATAATCATAAATCAACTATTTCCATCACTTACACTCATGTCCAGCACGAAAGGACTAAACAATTAAAAGTTTCAAACAATCTAAGAAAGAGAAAAAACTGGTGTAGTCTATCTCATAGCAACTCTGAAAACCAGTTAGCACATATAATGACCAAAGCTTTGACCAAAAACACATTTGAATCTCGTAGTACTAAACTTGGATTTTCAAAGATAAAACTCAAGGAGTGTTGTTTTCATATATTGTAGGAAATTTTAGGACAACAGTGGTGATCCTGAAGTTTAGGACTGAATTTTGAGGTTTGTTTAAATGTTTAATCTTTAATGCTGAAGTTGTTCTGTATGTCCAGTAAAGCTTAAGTAAATGATATTCAGCTGCGGCAGAAAACAGCTAGATACAAGTATGCAGAAACATACACGTAGAACGGGACCCAATACGTTGAAAAGGGGCTTAAATAGGCGTAGATCTTTGTTAAAGTTGCGTGAAATGTTAAAGGAGGAATAGAGGTAGCAAATTTACCCAATACGTGAAATGTTAATTTGCTACCCCTTTTCTAGAAATTGCCAACAATTTAAGTGTACAGATATCACTATCAATTTAAAGTGTATATTTTCTTATTTTTCTTCATGTAAGAAAAGAATAGTTCCTTTTTTATTCATGTGATAGTTCCTTTTTTAGGTCTGTTGGATTCCGATTTAAATTCCTAATAATTAAGGGGCTGTTAGATTAATCCCAAAATCATCATGTTTGGAGTCGTCATTTTATTTTTATACATATAGCCTATACGAAACAGAAAGTGTGATTGAACAATTTATTTTGGCTTGTAACCTCCATCGAAGCTCGTCCTAGCAAAGCAGTTCAAGCTGTATTGAAGTCTTTTTTGGCTAAAATTTACAAGAGGCAGAAGAAGAGTCAACGGAAGGCGAGGACCAAAATTGTTGAACATGCAATAGAAAGGGTGGTGGAGTCTTCCACTCAAATATCAAATTCATGAGGCCACGAAACAGAAAGAAAGGGACAAAATAATCATAGGCATCTATCTTTACCCGATCTTCTGGAATAGAACATTTTTCGCACATAGAATTTTTAATATAATATAGTATAGTTATTTAAAGAGTATATAAGAAGGGTGTTCTCTTATAGATTGATATATCCATGTTTTGTTTAGTAACTTTTTAAATTGTTTTTTTAAAACATTATATGCTCATCACGTTAATCTTTGGAAAATTTTTTATCACTAATTTTGTTTCTTAAAACTTTTGAATATTATCACGTTTGTTTTGGAAAAGGACTAAAATAATAACATAAAATCATGAATTTAATAATTATTTTGTAGTTTAAAGTATTAATTTGATGATAAAATTGTTTTGTAAGACTAATATAATGACATACTAATTTTTAAGATTAATTTAAAGGTTTAAATATTTTTGTTATTTAATAAATTCTAAGTATCCATTAATTTTTGGTATTTGGATTTGGACAGGTCTTTTTCTGCTTCCAGTGTTGCGATCAGATCTATCAATATTTTTTAAATGCATTTTCATTTGACTCGAAAAAAATATTTAATTTTAAAAAAATTATATTTTAAGAAATAAAAATATTATTTTTAAAAATAAAAAAATCTTTACTTTTGAAAAATAAAAAATATTTATTATTGTGAGAACTAAAAAATATTTTAAAAAAAATTAAAAATGTTTATTTTTAAAAATAAAAGATAATTATTTTTTATAAAAATAATATTTTTAAGATCGACCACCGGTAAACCACATTGACGTAGAATGCGCGCACTTAGACTTCACCCCAAATGCGTGAGTTAGATAACTCGCTGGTAACCCCCCTCCCAAATGCTTGGTTAGATACCTTGCTGGGTAACAACCCAAAATTCTTGCCCGATAGTGATAGTGATAAATAGGGTGCACCCCAACTTTGGATAGTGATAAGGTGCACCCCAACTTTTGATAGTCATTCTTCCCTTCGGATAGTAAAATTAGATACGATAGTGATAGATAGGGTGAACCCCAGCTTTGGATAGTGATAAGGTGCACCCCTTGAAAGTAATTCTTTCCTTTGGATAGTGATTCTTGGGATCATACTTTGACCATGGCCGGCCTGTCAGGATCTATGACTGGGAGGGGCACAAAAAATTAAAAAATAAAATAAAATATATATATATATAATTGTGTGATAATTTTTAAAATTTTTTTATGTTATTTTTATAAATAAATTAAAATTACTATTACTTATCATGTCTTTTTTTTATATATTTAAATAAAAATATCACATATGATTATAAAGCACTATTCTCTTTATTATTATTTCTTTATGATGTATTACATTCATAAGTTCATATTAAATGAATTTATAGCTCATTGTGACAATTGAACATGTAATGGATATATGATAATACATAAACTTAAAGTTTTGTTTTCTAACAATATAAAAAACCTAAACAAAAACTCAAATTATACTACTCCTACACACAAATGTGTGTGTGTGTGTGTTTGATTTTCTTAATCACCTATTCATTTTAATTTAAAAATAGTATTATATCACAATTTAAATTATTTATCAAAAGTATAAAATATAATTTATATATTTAAAAATATTTATTTATTATAAACTTTAATAATAATGTAATTTAAAATTCTAAAAATATTTATTTATTAAGAATTATAATTATAATTATATAAAAACAAATATTTAACTTGTGCAATGCATTGACTAAAATACTAGATAAAACTAAAAGCTAGTTTATTAATAAAGAACAAAAATACATGTAAAATTTAATTTAAGATGATAATTTTTGTTGATGATAGACAATAGTATAAAAGTAAATTGAATGAAAAATGTGATACATTCCTTTTAAAATTAGTTAAAATTATGTTATTTGTTTAATGTGATAAAACATATCATTTTTAATTAAATTATGTGTCTATTTTTTATGTAATATATGTTTATGTTTTTTAATACTTATACATAAAGAGCCTTTATTTATTATTTTACCTAGTACCCATAAAATGTCAGGATCAACCTTATTTTAATCATAGAAAAACTTTTCTCTTAAATTACCTTTCTATAGAAATAATTTTGTAAGAAATATAATTAAAAAATTTCAAAAAATAATGTTTTTGAAAATATTAATTTTTAATAATAAACTAAACATAAAAAACAAATATTCTCATTTTAAATCCAAATTAAAAACTTTTATTATACTAAACGTTCACGCACTTTGCCCTGAGTCTTTGGCTGAACACTTGGTCATGGCAAAGAAATTTCTTAAAGGCGGGCAAAAAAGTTGAAGCTGGGTTAGAACGACTCATGCGATGTCATCTGGTGGTAGAGCCCTGTTCTACACGCCTATTTAAAGCCCCTCATTCTTTATTTCTTTTCAAATACTACTCTCATCTTCATCTGTACTATGAATAGCAACAAAGCCTACCTTGTTGTTATAGCCTTAGAGGCAACTTGTGTTGGAATTAGGTATGGTGTCTCGGACACCAATCCCTTCCAACAATCAAGTCCAACCATTCTGGTTTTCCTCACTGCTATATTTTCCCACGTCCTTGCATCCGTGGTAGACATGACCAAGCAAACTACCGTCATAACATTCCACGTGTCAGGAATAATTGGATGTGAAGCACTCCTGCAGATTCTGGTCGTTAAGTTTTTGTGGTACTATATCATCAACCTCTTTCTCTTACTCCTAGCTTCCTTCCTCTTCTTCAACTACGTCCATCTGCTGTTAGTCTGCTTCTTCAACTATGTCCGTCAGCTGCTCGCCATCGCCTGCTTCTTCAACTGCGTTACTAAGCTGCTCTCTGGCACACCTCCAAATGTTGATTTGATGACAAATATGGAACTGCAACCACCGGAAGCTCTGGTGTAGGATTTTTAAGATAGCCTGGTTTCATGGATGTATTATAAATAGGGGTGTAACTCAGCTAAGTTATTCGTGAATTATTCGAGTTTGATTTGTTAAATGCTCGTTTGTTTATTTAAATAAACAAATTCAAGCTTAAAATTTGGCTTGATTATTCAAATGAACCAAGCCCAAGTTTTAAGAGCTCGACAATCAAGATTCGTGAATAGCTCGTTTATTTAAATTAATGATTATGGACTTTATTATCTTTTGCTATTTATATATTCGTTATAAAAATATGTAGAACTTTGTTGAGAATAATAAATTGATTTTGAACTTTCCCTTTTATAGTAGTCAAAAAACTATAAATTTTTTATTTACTAGATTATAAAAATGTAATAGTCTAGAATGTTTGAGTTTCATATATCACATGTTAAACATATATTTTTATTTGTAGATTATCATATAGTATTTAAATTTCTATTAAATATTAAACTAATAAAGTTAAAAAATGCAAGATTTTTTCATAGAACAAAAATAATTAAGTTATAAATGAGTTAAACAAATCAAGCTCAAGCTTTATATTTTTTAAACAAGCCGAATTCAAGCTTTTAATTAGGCTCATTTAAATAAATAAGCTAAGGTTAAACAATTAATTTTTTTCACAAGTTAAACTTAAACTTTAAGTGCTTGGTGTGGCGGTACTTGTTTACACCCCTAATTATAGCCCTTGAGTTGTCTTTATACCTTTATGCTCATATTTTCTTACCAGTTTTACCCTAATTCGTTTGGGTTTTTCCTAGTAAAACAGTTTACTCATGATTTTAAGGTGAAAACGGAGAGCTTATTATGTTGTTGTTACTGAGGAGATATTTTATGCTTCATTAGAGAAATGAGTTGAGCCACACTAGTTTTGGTTTCTGTTTATCATATTTACAATCGTCACCTTGCTTTTGGATATCTGGTTTTGATCAATCTAAGGTTGCAAGTTTTCTTGCTAATGTTGGGTCAAATTCAATTCACAGGTACTTAGTTCTTCTCTAAGAGATGCTTTAAGCTGATAGTATTGGGGAAAAACATATTGTATAGGTCAATATTTACTAAGGAATCCCTAAAGTGAAAACATAGACTTATCCATAATAAGATTCTTTTGGTTTGTGATGTTGTTGATGGACTGCAGTAGTTACAATTAATAGCAAGAGCCTATGACTGGTTTGGCTCTAGGGTTAGGATCACTATAACAAGAAGGAATTAATAAACCTTCTACATTAGAATGAGGCTAAAAGAGCTCAACTGAACAAAGCATATGTTGCCGAAAACTTGTATCTAGCTGTTTTCTACCACTACTAAATATCATATACTTGAGCTGTATTGGACACACAGACCAACTTCCACATTAAACATTTAAACAACCCCAAAACTTAGTCCTAAAATTCAGGATCACCACTAAAATGTCTCTTCTTAATTTCCCACAATATATGATTACAACACTCTTTGAGGTTTATCCTTAAGAATCAAAGTTTACTCCTAAGGAGATTCAAATGTACTTTTGGTTAGAGGCTAGGTCGGTATATGTGCTAACCGGTTTTCAGAGCTACTATGAAATAGACTACACCACCTTTTTCTTTCTTAGATTGCATGAAACTTCACTGTTACATGCTTCGTCCTTCTATGCTAGACAGGAGTGTTAGTGACGGCAATGGTTGATTTATGATAATCCATAGTAAAATAGCTTCATGCCAATTTTGTCTCAATTTAGTTTGATTTTTCTTAGCCAAATAGCTTGGTATGCTGCTACGGCATTTTCTACTTCTTGTTTTTGTCTATCATGTTTACTATCAAAAATTTGTTTCTGCACATGGATCAAATATGATGCATCATGTATGACTTGTCATGAAAAATGTAGAGAGTATAATTTTTCAAGCATTTGACTCACGCTCAATAAGTTTGACTAATTCAGGTACTAAAAGAATATCAATGGTTAGTTTTACAACTATTCAAGTGTCAACTACGAGTCTACATTTTTTCCCTTTCCTTTGGCATCAAGTATTCTCCATTACCTTATCATCACTTTGAAGAATAGGTCTTGTCTGTTTTCATGAATTGTTTGCGTGAGAAGCAATGATATTGGTACTGTTTTTGTTTATCAACCGTGCATCCATGCTGCTCTCTGCACTTTGCAGCATAACAGTTGGTAACGAAGAATTTCTCTTCATCATGCTCTTCATATTCTTCAACTTAAACTTGATGTCCTTGCTGATTTTCTTTTTGTTTTGCAGAACTTCTCTACATCCTTGGAGATTGCAGGCAATAACATCTTGATATGGATGCATTTATTGGGAAGCAATATCAGCGCAGGAAAATTGTGAAAGATTAGGATAATTTCATATTTTTATTCCCTATTTGGATTAGGATAATTTTAGCTTTTTATTTCCAAATAATTTGGGATTTCTTTCTGTTTTTATAAGATAAGATTCTACTTAACAGAATCCTTATCAGCCTTAGTTTTGAATTTAGTTTGGAATTTAGCTAGAATATATTTTATTAGATAAGATCTTATCAATTAGGATTTCTTATCCGTAGCCTTTAAAAGGGCAATTTATGACTGGAATGAAATTATCAGAAATTATTTCTTTAGAAAACTTCCTTGTGGGTTTAGGAGGGGCTTTGTCAAGGATGAGTCTGCTCCTTGCCTTCACTATAGATCGCAAGGTGTCTACTGTGTCTAAACCCATGACTCGATCCCAAGCAAGGGCACATAACAACTTGGTATCCAAAGCGAGCATGGGTGGCAGTGGATTTAGCTACAAAATTGAATGCCTTCATGGAGCAGATGGCTACTAGGCAGAGTGCACTAGAGGAGCAGCTGGCTAACCTTTTTGCTGCAGTTGCTAAAAGCTCGGTCGAAAAGAAGTCAAGGGAAACGTACAGTGGTAACAAAGGAGGGAATAAAGGTTCAGCAGACAAAAGTTACCCACAGTTTGGAGGTTCCATGGTTCCCCGTTATTCCAAAATGGAATTTCCCACTTATGATGGCACTGGGGACCCATTGGGATGGTTGAAACGTTGTGAAAGATTTTTTATAAATCAGAGGATAGCGGATGAAGACAAAGTGGGATTAGCAGCCTTTCATCTAATAGGAAAGGCGCAGTTATGGTTTGACCAAATAGAAGGAGAAGAAACAGACCTCGAGTGGAGGTGCTTCAAGGAATGCTTGTTATATATGGTTTGGGCCATCTATGAGCAATAATCCATTAGGTGAGTTGGCCAACCTGAAGCAAACAGGTTCTGTAGAGGATTATCAACAACAATTTCAATCCTTACTAGCTAGAACCTCTGATCTTAAACCTCGCCAACAAGTGGATCTTTTTACAGCTGGGTTGTCAGAGGAACTAAGAATTGATATTGAGTTCCAGCAACCAGGTAATTTGGGCGTTGCTATGAATATGGCTCAGGCATTAGAACGCGAGCAGAAAGTTTCTCAGGATATTGTGAGGAAATCTTTTAGAAGTGGGCCTATTACCTCCACCCTAGACAAATTTGACAACAAATGAGGTGGAACACACATATAAACCAATTAGGAGTAGTAGCAGAATGGGTTCTTCTACACCGTTTGTTAAAAGACTAACATGAGCAGAGATGGCTGAAGCGAAGGGTGAAGGGGCTTGTGCTACAATTGCGATGAATCTTATGCAATAGGACATAAATGCAAAAGGTTGTTTTGGATTGAGATACCAAATGAGGACTAGCAATTCAAAAGAGGAAACTGTACTAGACCCTCAGATTTCTATACATGCCATTAATGGAACTTGTGATTCCCATACCATGCAATTGCTTGCAAAAATTTCAGGAGTGACTGTATCAGTTTTGGTGGATTCGGGAAGCACACACAACTTTTTGCATAAGGGCTTAATCCCTACAATTGGGATTGGAAGTATGGAAAAGGCCGGACTCCAAGTATATGCAGCAAACGGAGAGAAAGTACTTAGTATGCATTTGTAAATCAGTTTTATTTTCAATTGCTCATGACAAATTTCATGTATATTTTTATACTATCCCATTGGAGGGATTTGACGTGATTCTAGGAGTCAAATGGTTGCGCACTGCTTGGCCCAATCCTATAGGACTTTAATTCCTTAACAATGGCGCTTGAGATTAATGGACAGAAAGTGATATGGGAAGGGCAACCCCCTGGAACAACACCTAGCTAAGTTTGATGCAGGGACAAAATTCTCCAACCGTGCTCATGGACAACTTATTGGCTGAATTTGCATATTTATTCTTAGAGCCCTCTTGCTTATCCCCTAGCAGCAGGTTGTTATCATTACATCAATCTTATTCCAAGAACAGAACCTATTGTCGTGAAGCCATATCGGTACCCACATTTTCAAAAGGTTGAGATTGAAAAACAGTGTTCACAAATGCTACAACAGGAGCTTATTCGACCCAGTAGGTCCCCATTCTCCTTTCCAGTCCTTTTGGTAAAAAAAAAATGATGATTCATGGCGCTTTTGTGTGGACTATAGGGAACTCAATACCCACACTGTTAAAGATAAGTTTCCTATTCTCGTAGTAGATGAATTGCTAGGATGAGCTCCATGGGGCACAACATTTTATGAAGTTAGATTTAGGATCAGGGGTACCACCAAATATGAATGGCACAATCCGACATAGAGAAAACAACATTTCGAACACATCATGACCACTTTGAATTTTTAGTTATGTCGTTTGAGCTCACCAATGCCACTTCAACTTTTCAAAGTTTGATGAATGAAGTCTTCCAACCATACTTACATAAGTTCATTTTAGTTTTCTTTGATGACATCTTAATTTATAACAAGACATGGGTGGAACACATGCATCATGTGCGGGTAGTTTTTGAACTTTTGAGGACTAACATGCTATTTTTGAAGCAATCCAAGTACTGTTTTGGTGAGCCATAGGTTATATATCTTGGTCATATTATTTATGGTGTTGGAGTAGAGGTGGATATGACTAAAATCAAGGCCATTACAGATTGGCCAGTTCCTCAAACAGTTAAGGCCCTCTGAGGATTCCTTGGGTTAGTAAGCTATTATCGAAAATTTATTAAGGATTATGGCCAAATTACAGGCCCTCTGATAAGCCTTTTGAAGAAGAAGGCTTTTCAATGGAGTGCCACAGCTGAAACTGCCTTCAATACATTGAAGGTATAACTATCCACAGCCCTTGTGCTTAAATTGCCAAACTTCGAAGAAGAATTTATGATTGAATGTGATGCTTCTAGTAGTGGCTTTGGTGCTGTCTTACAACAACAGGGGCATCCTATTACTTTTTTTAGTCAGAAAATAGCAGAAAGGCACTTGAAATTACCTGCATATGAGCGAGAATTGATAGGATTGGCCAAGACAGTTGCTTATTGGCAGTCTTATCTTTGGGGAAGACATTTCCTTATTCGCATTGATCATTTTAGCCTCAAGTATTTGTTAGAACAGTGTCTTACTACATCTCCTCAACAATATTGGATGAGTAAGCTAATGGGATTTGATTTTAGAGTGGAATATAAAGCAGGCAAATTAAACAAGGGTGTAGACGCATTGTCTAGGCGAGATGAGAACATTGTTCAAGCCATGGTAGTGTCCTTTCCTCAAGCTGAAATCCGGGATGCCATTCGTAGAGAAACAGCCACCACCCTTGAGTTATTGCAGCTGTAGCAAAGTATTACAAATGGGGAGTTGGGATTAGTTTGGTCTGCAAGTGATGGCTTAATCTTTTATAAGGGAAGGGTACATTTACTACCTACTTCTCCTCTCATCCTTGCAATTCTCTCAACCATTCGTGATTTGACACATGAAGACAGCTTGAAAACTCTTCATTGTATAAGGCAAGATTTTCATTGGAAAGGGATGAAGCTTAATATATATAAGTTTGTGTAGAATTGTTCAGTATGCTAGCAACACAAGTGGCAGAACCTTCAACCTGCTGGTTTGCTCCAACCCCTCCCAATTCCACAACAAATTTGGGCTGATATCTCCATGGACTTCATTGAAGGATTACCCAAAACCCGCAGTAAATTAGTTTTACTGGTGGTGGTGGATAGACTCTCAAAGTATGCCCACTTCTAGCCTCTTGCACATCCCTTTACAGTTCTATCAATTGCCATAATTTTCTTTATAGAGGTGTTTCGCCTTCATGGCCTCTTAGAGTCAATAGTTTCTGATCGCGACAAGGTTTTTTTAGTTTGTTTTGGAAGGAATTATTTCGCCTCAGTGAAAACAAACTAGCCTTCTCTTCTGCGTACCATCCGCAATCCGATGGCCAAACGGAAGTGGTTAACTGCACAATTGAAATATATCTTCGCTACCTTACTGGTGATCATCCTCGCAAATGGGTTGATTGGGTTCCTTGGGCTAAATTATGCTATAATACATCTTACCATACTATATTGGGTGCCACCCCCTTTTAGCTGGTATATGGTAGAGATCTTCCACACCTTCTATCCTACTCTATAGGTTGCATTCGACTTGAAGTTGTTGACAAGGCATTGCAAGAACGTGATGCAGTCCTCCAAGAAGCTCGTGCTAGACTAATGCAAGCTCAACACCAAATGAAAACTAGCTATGCTATGGGTCATAGAGAATTAAACTTTGAGGTTGGCAATTGGGTTTGACTACGTCTCCATCCTTATAGACAACTCATAGTGTCCAAGCAAAAACATCACAAGCTCCTCCCAAAATTTTTTGGGCTATTTGAAATTATGGCCAAAGTCGGCTAGGTTGCTTATAGACTTGAACTCCCTAAAGATAGCAAAGTGCATGATGTCTTTCATGTTTCTCTTCTCAAGCCATATAAGGGGACCCCAACCAGCTACTGTAGGCACGTTACCCCTAGTGTTTGATGGCAAAGCTTTGCCTACTCCCCACACAATCCTCCGCAATAGATTGAATAAAGGCACTAGAGAGTTGCTCATCCATTGGGCTGACCATTCTCTAGAGGAAGCTACATAGGAACCTCTTGATCAATTTCAAACAGTTTATCCTAAATTTGAGCTTGAGGACACGCTCAAAGTCGAGGAGGGGAGTGATGATATGGATACATTTATTGGGAAGCAATATCAGCGCAAGAAAATTGTGAAAGATTAGGATAATTTCATATTTTTATTCCCTATTTGGATTAGGATAATTTTAGCTTTTTATTTCCAAATAATTTGGGATTTCTTTTTGTTTTTATAAGATAAGATTCTGCTTAACAGAATCCTTATCAGCCTTAGTTTTGAATTTAGTTTGGATTTAGCTAGAATATATTTTATTAGATAAGATCTTATCAATTAGGATTTCTTATCTATAGCCTTTAAAAGGGTAGTTTATGACTGGAATTAAATTATTAGAAATTATTTCTTTAGAAAACTTCCTTGTGGGTTTAGGAGGGGCTCTGTCAAGGACGAGTTTGCTCCTTGCCTTCACTATAGATCGCAAGGTGTCAACCGTGTTTGGACCCGTGACTCGATCCCAAGCAAGGGCACATAACACATCTATTCTTTCAGTAAGGACAAGGAGGACACTTGCCATTTTTCCTAACATCATTGTGCCTTTCACTACCTTTTTCTTCTTTATTTTTGTTTTGTCATAAGTTTCTTCCTTCCTGCTTTGATGCTTGTTTGCTTCCCTGGCAGCTTTGCATCGGTTAGGCCACCAATTAATAAAGTCTAGAATAGAAAGTTTAAAAGGGCTAAATTAGAGAGGCCTAACCCTGTTGTATTTGCTGAATAAAGAACATGGAAAAGTAGGTCAGGTTAATTACGCTGAGGAGGAGGGAATAAATTAAAAGGAACCTTGTAGAGAGGGGATCCGTTTTGACAGTTGGAGAGACAGGGCTCCCAAACTTCCTTGAGTTGTATCTCATTTTTACCTCTCCGGGAAATCTCTGAGAGTCTCAGTCCAATAATACACACTTTCTTGCATTCTTTTCTTTTTTCATCTACCTAGTTGTACTAGAACCTTACAACTGGTATCAGAGCTCCCTTCCAAGGAGTTCTACATGATAAATACGTGTATGGAGGCTCTCATAGACAGTTAGTTAAACAGACCCAAGAAAACAGATTACAAGAACAGAGTGACAAATAAGGATTCGAGATTTCGAGCATTGGATTCAAAGACAAGATGAAGATTGAGAACAGGAAGAATAAATTCCTGTGGTAAACTTCTTCTGCTCAGTACATACTACAGCAGTACATTGCTGCTTTAGGAGGGCAAAAGCTTCATAATTCCATTAATAATGATTGTGGCATGGGAAATGTGAAGAAAGGTTCTCCAATGATAGTCATTGAAGCTGTCTTCCATTCTGGTTCTTGATTGAAGGCATGAAACTGTCTGCGAGCCTGAGTTCTCCGCTGAAGGCTGCCATCCATTCTGTTTAGTGTCAGATTTATGTCTTGTTAATACTTTCTATCCTCCTAAAGGAATCATTACAGTTTGATGTGTGTCCAAGTTCTCTAATCCTGTCATGGCAATTGGATCTGCAAATGCTCTTTTGACTCTTATTTGTTAAGTTTGTGTTGATTACAATTGTAAATTTAACAGAATCATTAGTATATTCCCTTTCAAATCTTGAATTCAATATGAATTCATTTGAATATGCAAATATATGGTTTTTTTTCATGATGTTCCGTCTTGCACTGTTTTGATGTGTGATCCTGGACTCTATTTTATGGTTGATGATGACTATAGCTTCACAATGTCAATGTTCAATTGTGAGTTGAAGTATTGTGAATTTGTGAGTTGAAGTACTGAAGAAAGTCACCACAAGCAAAGAAGTATGGTTCTTAGGAAGATGCACAATACAAGAGACAAGAAAAATAACCCTTGAAGACTAATTTTTACAAGCATCATTTATTATTTCAAGTTTTATAGTAGCCAACTTATATATAAAACAAATTTATATTGGGTTGTTCTCAAATTTTTGTGCACTTATCTGTAAATGTTTTTTTTTTTATTCTTAACACTTCTGCAAACAGTTTTCTCAACCAATGGCTAGAATTCAATCATAGGATTTTCGCGCTAATGTGTGGATTCCAAAGCAAACTTTTCACATAGATTTGGGCATTCGTAGTTGAAAGCAAAACGTGAATTGTCAAATTACGGTGGAAAAAAAAAAAAAGACATTCTTGATTCGATTTTCGTGGTTATTTTTTTGCACTATTCTTTTTCAACCCCCTTTTTTTTATTTTTATTTCAGATTTATCCCTTTTAAATAAGATGAATATGTTGTTGCCTTCAGTATTTTAATTTCGGAATGTATTAAACTTCTAGAAATTTAATTCTGAAAAAGATTTGTTTCCGGAAGAGTGTTAATATGTTTTAGAATTAAAGTTCCGACTCCAAAATTTTGATTTGAAAATTTATTAAATACTTCTTTGGAATTAAATTTCCAGAAATGATTTACAATTAACTTTTGCAACTAAACAGGGGCAATTTTAAAATAATAGTTATGAAAATAAATGAGGGTGTAATTAGGGAAAAAATGATGATACAATTTTTAATTTTTTGGCCATTTCTTTTAGCACCTCACTTTTTTCTTAGCACACCCTTCCGTCTTTTGTCAAATTTTATTCCATCAATGTCTTGTTTTTGTACACAAGGTTGACTTCCAGAATTTAATTTCCAGAAATCAATTTTTTTTCATAGTTCTAGAATTTAAATTCTGGAACTCAATTTTTTTCGTTTTGAAATTGAGTTTCTGGAACACAATGGAAATATCGAACAAAATGAGTTTAAGAAATGTATAATGGTTTCCGGAATGTATAATAGGCAGCAACACAATGCTCAAGTAGTGCAAAATTTCGGAAAAACAAATCAGGATCACGTTCCTGTGCACTCAAATGGAGGAGCGAAATTCGTGTGCGAAATCCCTGGTGAATGTTTGTGCAAAATTCGTGTGCAAAATTTTTGAATTGTAAGAAATTGAGTTCCATAATTTAAATTCCGAAACAATAAAAAAATTTGATTTTCAGAAATTAAATTTTGAAAGTTTTCTTTTTTATAGTTTCAGAATTTAAATTTTGAAAGTCATTTTTTTTCATGTTTCTAGAACGATGAATCCAAATACATATACAAGGACATAGGGATGTCAAATTGAGTTGAATTTGGCAGGTTAACCTACTTAACCCACAAAAATGAGTTTGGTTGGGTTGGATGTTTCAACCTTTAAACCCATATAACCCAACTCACATAATCCGCTAACTCAATGAGTCAAAGGGCAGGTTCGTTGGGTTGACCCATTGGATTGATATTTTTTTGTTATATTTTTTGATAGATTATTTAGTTGAATATTGTTTTATTGGACATAATGTTTTATGAAGTATTATGGATTTCATGTTATGTTGTTGCTTTACATTTATTTAACTCATAATGATAGTTTCTAAAAAATATTTGTGCTAAAACAAATTTGTAAGATAATATTCTTATAATTGTGACATTATGTTTAGATTATTTATATTTATTTATCTTATTTGGTGAGTCAACTTATGAAACATCCATTTTTATAACATTTTTTATTTTTTAAAATTTTGGTGGGTCAACCCAATTCAATTTGCAACCCACCATGGGTTGGATTGGGTTGAGATTTTCAACCCAACCTCAAAACGGGTCCAACTCAATCCAACCCATTTTTTGGCAAGTTAAGGATAGATTGGGTTGATATGAGTTAACCTATTTGACATCCCTACAAGGACAATAGGACATTGTTAGAGGAATTTAAAAGCTATTCATTGTCAATGTAAAAGGTTTTACACTGTCAATCAATCATAAATTATAATCCGTATGACTTTTAAGGTATTTATTATAAAAGTCAACAAATTTATCCTACATGATAATTTGTGAGTAAATGAAAAATACTTAAAATTGCTTTTGTTGAAGAATAACACTAAAAATACTCTTATACAAGATAATCATTCTAATTATATATATATATACACACACACACACACACACTAGGGGAAAGAGAGGCATGAATTAAATAAAACATAAAATAAAAGAGAGGGAGAAAGTTAAATAAAAAGTGAGAATATGCAATTGAGGGGTAAAACTTCAGTTATGACATGGGAGGAGTAGAAGCAGTTATCACATGCAGTTGAGGGGTAAAAATGTCCAAAAAAGTGGAAACCAAAAGAATATGTGGCTATTGTATATTGTTATAAATTATAGATAAATGATTATATTTTGGTCCCTGTAAAATATAGGGGTTTCTTATTTTAGTTCTTGAAAAAAAAAAATCTCCCTTATTAGTCTCTAACAATTTTAAAATCACATCCTTTAGTTTTTACTATTAGTCTCTATTTATTTTGTTGACGAGACTAACAGAAGGTCAAATTTAATTATGTGAGGCCATGTGCGCACAATTTATTGACCTATTTTCTTCTCCTTTTCCTAATCAGAAAACCCTTCACCACGTAAGAGCTTGAACGCGTGTTTGTGTAAACTGTCACAATCTGTATCAGAGTTAATTAGCCTCAACGCTCGAAGTTACAAGCATTTGTTTTGTGTGTGGCGGAATGCGGATGCACTCATAGGGCGATGAGGTGGAATTGGAAAGGGGTCATAATTGATGCCGTATTGTTACAATTGGGGAGCTAATTACAGAGCTGATGTGCATACAACTTATACAAAATTTTGATGCACTTGGTTTGAATTAACTGGACATCCTACATTTGTTTGTTGTCATGCTTGGAGGAGAGGACACTTTTTCTTCGAGATGCCATGCTCGAAATAATTTTTTCACAATATGTAACCGCTCCTAAGTGTCCTTTCATTCTGACGGTGGACATTCCGCTTTTAAGTCTCCACCTTAATGGGGAAAAGGACACCACAATAGTACATGGAATTTTGATTATATATCTCAATTGATAGTTATGTTTTTGATATTTATAAACGGAAGTCGTTGTGTTCGAGATTGGATTCATAGGAGTGAAGGTAGAAATTCAACTCTGAACAGGGGAATAAGGTTTTATGTGAAGGTTTTTTTAAAAGAAGACGATGACTTGTGAACACATGGCCACACTTAATGGTTGTGGCATAGGTGACTTGACTTTTTGTTAACCATGTTAGCATCAAATAGATAAAGGCTAATGATAAACTAAAGGCAAAGACCTAAAGAAGTCACTTTAAAAATGTTACAATCAAAAGAAGAGAAAATTTTTTGTAAGGACTAAAAAAAGAATTCCTAATATTTACAGGGATCAAAAACATATTTAAACAATTATTTTATTATTATTATACATAAATATTCATTAAAAGTTAATATCGAAATCTTAGTTTCTACCCATCCACAATTCCTACAGCTAGGTGTTCCCATGATGCATCAAAATTTTATTTTTACTTTATATATATATATATATATATATATATATATCATAGGTTACATAATATAATGAAAGTCAAAATATTAAATAAAATATTATCTTTATGTAACAAAATTATTTTTTATCCCATCTAGCTAGGATATTTGTATTTTTTGAGAAGATTAAGTGAGAAAGCATTAATTTACTAAGTAATATAATTAAATAATTTAATTACAATGTAATGATAGAGCTAAAAAAATTATATTATTTTTTAATTATAGATTATGATATATAATAAGATTACTGACTGTTGTAATAATTACTTTAAAAGTAACATCCAAAGTTATTTCTAATTAATTGATAGTATGAAAATTTTTACATTAATAATGTATAAAAACTAATGTCTTAATTAGATCTCTTTTTTTTTTTTTTGAAACATACTTATATAATTTTATAATTTAAATTTTAAAAAATACTAATTAAATACAATTATAAATTTAAAATACTAATATCATCAATAAATCTTAGTTTCCGTATTATTTTACGTGTTAGAAAATCGGAGTTTTGCATATGGGTTTTTTAAGAAAATGGCATAAAAGTAGGTGAATTTTAGTGTGTGCAACCTCAGCAAGTCTCCCACCGTGGGAGAGCTATTTTAGACTGTTAGATTAATTCATTTTTAAAGCAATGGTTGGGATTTATTTTCTTTTGTTTTTCTTTCCAGATTTGCCCTATTTCTTTTCCTCTTTCCTCTTCTTCTTTCTTCTCTTCCTCTTCATCCTCTCCTCTGTCGCCCTCTGCCCCTTGTTGGAACCAAAGACGTTGAAGCATCTAAACCTTTGAAGATAACAAACTTATTAAAGTTTAAGTTTCTGTTTTTAAACTAACAGATTTACAACGTCCAATCTTAAACGAGCGTCCAATAAACTCTTTTGTGATGACCGTCCAAGAGTAAAATTTCATTTATGGACACAATGCTCTTAAACTTTAGACAACCACTAGACGCGTCTAGATGCAAGATCCTAAACAGCTAAGTTTTCTCTTGTTTAATCTATGTGTCCTTCTTTCATATATCGAGACTAATGCCTTACCTTTTAAAGATCTAACGTTAAAATATTTCAAGCATTAAATAATTGACAAAAACTTTCTAGTACAAAAACGCAGCAAGAGCGAAAAAGAAAATCAACTCCTTGAGCTGTCAAACAAAATGAAGGATGTTCAGAAAAGCAAAACTCCCGCATAGAGCTGCTCTTTCTGTTTTAGTATAGTTCAAAAAGCCGTTTTTTTCTGATATGCCTAAAAGCTCGATACGCGTACCTTTTTTGAAGAGTTAAGTCAAATATTCTTCAACGGCTCTTTTTCGCTGAAGACTTCATATATATCAAGATAGAAGAAGAACAAAAAAGTGCGAACAACGACAAATCAAGCACGAACATAAAAACGCTTATTGTTTCACACGTCCACTAGACGATAGTTTATAAGTCTCTGATACTTTATGATATTGTGCTTAATCTTTTATATCCTCACTGTGTGAGTTGAATCCTTTTGTAAAACAACTTTTTGTTGTGAAAGCCTGGAGAGGCTTAGTGAACAAAGAATACTTGGGTTAGTAAAGCAATCTGGGGTGATTGAATTGTAAAGCCTAAAGAGGCTGTGAAGAATACTTGTAACCAAGGTTGGTTAGTGGATACCTTCTGGGTGAAGGGACTAGACGTAGCTCAAGGGTGAGCCAACCAATATAAAATTCTATGTGTGCTTATCTTCTCTATCCTTTAGCTCAAATCGTTTTCAAACTTGGCTTTTTTAAAAAGTTTTTAATGCACAATTCAACCCCCTTTTCTTGTGCGTCACGTGCTATTTCACCCCCCTCATCTACGCCTGCAGTACCATCATCTTCAATGATGCTGCCAACAGTGGAGCTCGCAAGTTCGGCTATGGAGCTTGCATATCACTAGTGGAGTTCCTGCATCATCTTCCTTCGGTCCCTCTTCGAGATCTGGTGGAACCCCATGCTTCGCAAACGCTTCTTTGCCTCGTCTGAAAGGAATGAACAAAGAGTGAATGGGGATTTGCAATTTGGTGAGTGAACGAGATAGGAGAGTTGGTTTTGGTTTTATCGACAATGAGGAAAGGTGTTGGAGAAGCATTGTGAAAGTCAATCATATCAGACACGACGTCATGGCTCTCTTGCTTCGCCATTGCTTTTCATATTCTACTTTCACTCCTCTATACAACCTTTCGTTATTGTATATCATTGCCAATTTCCCACATTACTATGCACATATTGACCCTTTTTAATTACAATGTCATGAAAGTTGCTCTTTTACAACCTCGAAAAATTCATGTGCATAATGATTCGTCTTCCTTTGTGTAGGGTTTAGGGTGATGTGGTTGTTGCAAGGAGGTTGGGGACAAAGGGTCAAATTGGGAAAAGGGGAGAGAAAAAAAGAAAAGAAAAAGAAGGAAAAAATCTTGACATTTGATTAAAAAAATAGTATTTCTAACAATTTTAAAACACATTCCCACGGTGGGAGACTTACTAAGGTTGCCAATGCTAGAATTCACCCATAAAAGTATCTTTCAAAAACATTAACGTAGTGTTTGGTTGGGTGGATGGAAAATATGAGAAGAGAGAAAAGTTTGAAATTTAAATTGAAGGGAATGTGAAAGGAAGGAAAAGTTTAAATTTTTGTTTCTAAAAGTCAACTTTTTCTTCCCTTTTCCTTTCACTTTCTCTCCAACCAAACAAAAGAAAATATTTTGTTATCCGTGTTTTCTTTCCTCCCTATTCTCTTTCTTTCTAACCAAACATATCAAGTACCTTTCTAAAACATAAAAGTATCTTTCTGATTTCGATGAAGGCTATTGTAGGGAATCTGAGGAAGTCTCTCACCATAGAAAAGTTGTTTTTAATTGTTAGATTACTTTATTTTAAAATTAATGGTGAGATTTTTTTTCTTCTCTTTCTAGATTTACCCTTTTTCTTTTTTCTTTTTTCTCTTCATCTTTTCCCCCATCACCGGACTACTATGCATCACCATTGGAGGTGGTTTCTGGTGGTAACAGGTTTCATTTCTTTCTTCTTTCTTCCTTTCCTCTTTTCTTCTCCACTTTTTCTTTTCTTTGTCAATTCTTTTTCTTCCATTCTCCTTCTCTCCAACCACCATGCGTCACAGCAAAAAAGTGATTTTAGCGACCCTTCCCTTTCTCCCTTCTCCCTTTTTCTTTTTCCTTATTCTCTAGACCTGCATATTCCATTTTCCAAACTAGATCTGCATATTCCACACAATCCAAACCAAATCTCCAGTCCTAACAACCCACACACTCACGCAACACTAATAAATCAAATCTGTAGATCCACCCAAAATATGACGTCGTTTTGCAAAAACGATTCTCATCAATTTTGACAAAATCGATAATGACATTGACGGTGTTTAGGAGTTCTCAAGGTCCATCCACATCACAAACCTTGCAAGAATCTAAGATTTTGAGGCCCTAAAGTTTGGCAATGGTGATTTGCGAAGCTTGTATAAGCTCTTACATGCTGGTGGCATTCTTGATGCCTTTCAGCTTTGTTTCAATCGCCCAATCCTTGGTCTTAGTGTTATCGTTTAAACCATGTCGTGGACTTGAATAGGAACCAACTCCAATGATAAGCATCGCGATAGGGTTTCCACCTTGAAACGCTACAAATGGGAGTGGATAAGGTCGCGAAGAGGTGGGGGGCACAAGGACAAATTGGGGAAAAGGGAGAGAAAAAGAGGAGAACAAAATCTTGGTCTTTAATTAAAAAAGTTGTATATTTAACAGTGTTAAAACACACGGTAGGAGATTTTTTAGGCTTCCCCATGCTTGCCTTCACCCTGATTTCTAGAAAACAAAAGAAAGAAATACCTTTTGAAAACAAGCCACTTTCAAGGAAATGAAAGTGGAAAGAAGTACCTTTTGAAGTATCTTTCTTGTCGAAGCCTTACAGAAGCCAAAGAGAAGAGATTGATTCAAATCCCAACACTCCACTTTCCACTAGGGATGGTAAAATGAGTTGGGCCTATCAGGCCAGCATGCTTAGCTCGTCATTTTTTTTGGGTTGGGTTAAGGTATCCCAACCCATTAGCTTGCATAACTTGCCCCTTGGCTTGTTTAAAAACGGGATGGGCTAGGCCAGGGCGTTTGGCTAAGTAAAAAATTAGTTTATAGATTTTTCATTATGTTTAGCGTTTAGGTTCCAAAATAGATAAGTTTGGGTTTGTATGTTTTAAACAAAACTTACTATGAGAATATTGTCATGTTTCTAATTCTATATTTATTTAAAAATTACAAAGAGATGTGCATGGCATTATTTAAAATTGCATGTTTGTGTCCATTGAATTGTTTTATCATTTTAAATCTACGTGTTTAGTAGAAGTTACATAGGTTAATGGTAATAAACAAACTCTAGCCTCCGAAATTGTGGGTGGCTTAATTCTTCAAATGCATATATGTTCATGAATGAAGACGTTGAATCTTTGGGAAATAATTCTTAAAGTTAGAGCTTATAATTTTTAATGCTTCTTGAATTAATTTTTGAAATATTTTTTTAATATTTTCTTTTGAATTTGGAATAGATTTGGTTATTTTAAATATTTTAAATTATTTTTTTATTTTTGTTGAGCTAGCCCGCTAACTCACCTATAAATAGGGTGGGCTATGTATTCTAGCCCACTTTTTTAAAGCGAGTCATTTTTGGCAAGCTAAGGATGGGGCAGGCTGACCTGTTTTACCACCCCTACTTTCTACAATCCTTAACCTTAACTAGTTGATCTTTAATTTTTCGTATAATTTCTTCAACTATATATAGAAAAAATGAATACGTGGGGATCCTCAAAATTTGGGTATAAATTAAAAAAGTACTATATATGAGCCCAGGTATATGTGAGTATTTCTTCAAAATGTGGGTATAAATTAAAACAAGTACTATATCCAGATCCTACTCATTATTATCCTTAAACATCAATCATAAATCATTCATTCATTTATTTTAAGTTTCTAATATAAAATCACTTTAATTAAAGTTGTCATGCCACATAATATTTCTTTTATTTTTTAACATTCTTTCAAGTTATTACTTAATTTGATTTCTTCTATTAATATTTTTATTTTACATATATTGTTATTGATTTTTCATATTTCCAAGCTTTCAATTTTTTAGTTGTTGATTTACTAGCTTGTATTTTATTAAAACATAAAAAAAAATAAAGTGGCTAAAAAGGCACCCATATAAAAAAATTAAAAATGTATCCTAGCATGTACTCTATAAAATCTTTATTTAACTTGTTATCTTGCATGTGTTTATAAAATTGTTTTAGCACACATTATGCTAGTATTTAGTATAAATCAAATTAAAATATGTAATGAATAAAATATATAAAAATTATATTAAATTAATATGATTCAAATATTTGTTTTTTTAAAACTTATAAGTGCAAAAGAATACTATTTCTCCTATAGTTTGCTTGTTAATTTTCTGTCCGCCATTTTCCTTTGTATTTTTGGTTAGACTCTTGCAAGGCAGTTATAAGTGACTCATTGTCAGTTACAATTACAATTGTCATAGCTAGCTTTACAATAGAATATGGGTGAAGTGACTTGGCTTCATGTGCTTAAAGAAGCAAACCAAGTTGTTGATGCTTTGGCTAAGCATGGAACTAAGTTGTCTTGTTATACTCGTATTTTTTATGTTGCTCTTTTTTTTTTTTTTTTGAATGCCCTATTGGCCGATTCTACTTGTATTGGTTTTTCTAAAGATTTCTAGCCTCTAATAATATTATTCATTCACCAAAACAAAAAATCTTTACAATAGGTCTAAGCTTATGTTCTATATATACTTGATTGTAAATAGAAGCTACTCAAATGTAACTTTTCAGTTCTCAAAAAGGCGAATTCTAGCGCGGGAGACTCTGGGAAGTCTCCCACCATGGGCAAATGTTTTCCAATTGTTAGATTCAAATAGAGGGTTGACTTTTTTTTCTTTTTCTTTATCTTTTCCAATTTATCCTTGCCCTTTTCCTTCTTTGAAGGATTCCACCACCGCATTCCCACCCTCCGTCTCCTCCAATTACCACATCAACAACACCCTACACGACGTCACCGACAGTACCCTCCTTACCTCCATCTCACCATCCTATAATAAAATGACAAATCGAGAAAATCAAACATAAAAAACAATCGAAGAAAGGAGCAAGAAATCAAAAAAAATTTGGATCATGTTTTGTAGGACATCGACGCTCTCATGGACCGCCTCAGGCTGCAGATCTAAGATTTTTCCTCTCTTGCGTGTGCCGCTTAGGAAGCCAATTTTTTTTTTCAAAAAATATCTTCTCTCCCATCCCAGATCTTGAACTTCCACAAGTCCTTGCCTTTCTCCATGAAAACTTTTGGGTTCCCAAAAATATCTTCTCTACCAATGCACTGCTTGCCACCATGGGCAGCTAGACTGCGCTCAACCTCACCATCATGCTGGCATAGAGCGATCAACGGTGGCGTAGTTTTGTTTGCGATATTCTTTTTTCTTTTTCTTTGGTTTTTTGTTTTCTTTTTTTCTTTTTGTGGTTCTTCTAGTTGCAAGTTGTCTGGTGGTAGTGGCGACGGTGGTGTCCGATTGATTTCTTTTTTTGGTGGTGGGTGGGTGTATTAGAAGGGGTGGGGTTGTAGGAAAGAAAAGTGGAGAAAGTGGGATTGCATAAAAGGTGACATTGAAGAAGGAGGGATAAATCAGGAAAGAAGGAAGAAAAAGAAGGGGGAAAAAAAGTAAGAACAACAAATCTTAGCCATTAATTTCAAATTAAAGAAATCTAATGGTTGGAAAACATTTGCCCACGATGGGAGTCTTCTCAAAGTCTTCCACACTAGAATTGCCTCTCAGAAATACAAAACACTTTCTCAAGTTCTCTCATATTCACAAATCTATTAATAAATTAGATTAAAAGTTAAGAAAATTTATAAATATGTAAAATATTACTTAATAAATATAATACAAATGTATATATTTTTGTTTATTAAAATAAAATGAATAGACGTACTAAAATAATATTTTTAATTTATTTATAGTTAATGTAATTTTAATTGTTATTCATTGAAAAAGTAAGAAAAGTAATTAAAAAATTGAAAGACTTAACATAAATAATCAAGAAACACACACACACACACACACATATGGTGTTTGCTAACTTATACCAGTTATTTTTTAGTTAGAGTACGTTAACAAGCTACACCATTGGTGCATTTTAAGATAACTCTTGTTATAACTTGCTAATATACTCCAACTAAAATACAAGTAGGTGTATGTTAGCAAATTACATATATATGCAGACACACCAAAATTATTTTGATATTTAGTTGGAATAGCGTCAATAAGCTATTTGGATGGGATTTTGCTAGCAATATTCTTTATCATCTCAGAAAAATGATTTCAGGCTCTTGGCTCATCTGCGGTAAGATCTTGTTCCCCGACATTGAACCGGCTTGATTCTAAGCAAGAATGACTATGACCAATACAATGGGAAGCGCAACTCACTCACATTCTCCCTAGTATCTCAGACTACAAAAAGAGTTCCCAGCTCTTCACTTTGGGAGGAAGGAAGAAAAATTTGTCTTTATAACCGTTTTAGGAATACTCAAAAAGTTTTAGCAAAGGACGCTCCCTAACACCTGCGAAAGGAAACGCTCAAATACTTCTTTCCATAGATCTGGCGGATAGGCGAAAAATAGTACAAGAATAGATTCAACATGCACACCACCTTTTCCCTATCACACAAGTTCTCGAAAGGCCATCATGAAAGCCCAAGAATTTGGATGAAGTTGTGAAGCAATGTTAAGAAAATTCAACATAGAAATTTGAAAATCTGTATAAGAGCAACTTTAGTGGAGAAAAAATAAGAACCCATTTTGTGTTTCTTAAATGAGTCCCACAGCTCCACATCATTAAGCAATCCATATATATTTTGCTCCAATGCATATAATTTTAAGCAACTCTTAAGCAACCCACATTTTTATAATTTTTTATTTGCACTTCATTTTGTGTTAAATTAAAATATTAATACACTTATTTTAATTAATATACCTAATTAAATTTAAATAATTATAATAAAAATACAAGTTAATTAATTAATACCACAATAAATAAATAAAATGACAATTTCATAAAATTCTATAATTAAAAATAATGAGAAATGCATAACATTATATTAAAAAAAATACACAATGATGAGAAATACATAACATTACATAAAAATTAATTTTCATTATCTTCATGTCCAAAATGTTCCCAAATATGCTCAAATAAGTCTGCTTGAAGTTAGGGATGGATTTGTTTATCACTGAATACGTGCTCTTCTTTGTAGATATGTTGTAGCAAAATTGGGAAGAGGACCATTAGATACTTCAACTGTTGAGATGTCATTACGTACATGATCGTATTCAAAATTACCACTGTATATGTGTCGTTCGTCTTCAACAATCATGTTATGTAAGATGATGCATGCATATATTATATTCTTCATTGTATTCACATGCCAAGCACGTGCTGGACCAGATATAACTGAGAATCGAGATTGAAGCACTCCAAATGCCCGTTCTACGTCCTTTCTTGCTGCTTCTTGTCGTTGTGCAAATAATTTTCTCTTTTTTGCTTGCGGCATTAGGATGGTTTTGACAAATGTAGCCCACTCGAGATAAATACCATCTGCTAGATAGTACCCATGTTATATGGGGTGTCGTTTACTGTGAATTGCACCGTAGGAGCTTGTCCCGACAAAATGTAATTAAACACATTAGATGCGTTTAACACATTAATGTCATTATTTGAACCCGCAATGCCAAAAAATAGCATGCCAAATCCATAAGTCTTGTGATGCAACTGCTTCAAGCATAATTGTTGGTTTGCCATGGTCACCTCGAGAAAACTGACCTTTCCATGCAACTAGACAATTTTTCCATTCCCAATACATACAATCAATAGAACCTAACATACCTGGAAAGCCATGTGCCTCACCCATTTGTAGTAGTCGTTCAAGGTCTTTGTTGTTAGGCCTCCTCAGATATTCGTCCCCAAATATTGCGTAGACACCCAATACAAATCTCTCTAAGCACTCTAGTGTAGTGCTTTCACCAATTTGAACATAACCATCCATACTGTCAGCAAGTGATCCATATGCCAATATACAAATAGCGGCAATGCACTTTTGTAATGGTGAAAGGACCCATTCTACCAATCGCATCAACCCTCATCTAAAAGTATTCATCATGATTACCAAGGGCTTCAACAACTCGAAGGAAGACATGCCTTCGCATTCGAAACCTTCGTCGAAATTAAGCCCCCGTATATACGGGATTTTCAGAGAAGTAATCATTGAACAATCATCGATGCCCTTCTTCACGACTCTGATCTATCACAGTTCTTCTTCGTCTGCACCTACTAGTGTTGTTGGCTTCTCGTTGGCTCTCGATTATTAACTACATGACCTCTTCCTCAATGTTATTCTCAAGTTGTTCATCTACGATTTGGTTCCATTGTATGGATGATTTAAGCATAAAAAAATGAGAAAAGAAGATTGCAGAGTTTGATGAGAGGATGAGAGAATGAGAGAACATTGGACAATTATATAGGATGATCCATAATGGCTAGTTTCGTAACGACTAGTTTCATAGTGGCTAGTTTTATAATGGTTAGTTTCATAATGGCTAGTTAAATTTAGATATGCCTAATTAAATTTACATAATCAAAAACTATAAATACCAATTAATTAATAATTACCATAAAGGCTAGTTCATTCTAATGGCTAGTTTTTAGGATAGATTTTTTCATAATGACTAGAACATAACAAGGAATATAAATAAAAGTACATCATTAATTTAGCTCCCTAACTTGTGCCTAATATAACTACAATACAATTCATGATCTTTGCGCTGATTTCAGACATCACAAATGTATCCTTCATAAGGATATCATACAACATACGAATGTTCTTTGTCTCCTTTGCCTCTGTTATTTTTGCCATGACGACATTTTTTTCCTTTATAGCATTTTCCATGCCAGTCAAATCAACTTTGGTAGAAGATGTTTCAACTCTTTTTCCTTTGTTCTTCCTCTTTGCTGCCTTTTGTCCCATTGGACGAGCCGTTGCTGCTACTGGAACATATTTTGAACAATCGATTGGCGCCTCTGTGTTAGAAGATGATGAATACCCCCCAGAAGCAAATGTTTTTGTTCTTTTTGAAGAGTTTTCTAGTGATTCTCCCTTCCATTTTGGTTCATCCTTCAACAAATTCCATGCATGCTCAAAATTAAATTTTTAGCGTACATCTTGCAAATAAATCTTGTATGCATCAGCCATGACGTCTTTCTCTGAGCTCCCACTTTTCTTTTGATTAACAGCTTCCTTGTAGCAACCAACAAACTTTTGAACTGCAGTATTTATTCGAAACCATCGAAATTTTAGTTGAGTCGGCTCTCTTTCTTGAAACGGTCGTGGTAGCTGTTATAATTATTGTTGATTCTCTACCAAAAACCAGCTCCCGTTTGGTCAACTTCCACAATTGCATCCTTAGAAATGTTCAGCCAAGATTGAATCAGTAGTGTGTCCTCTTCCATTGAGAATTTGGCACAAGTTTTTTTTTTTTTGAGTAGTAAGTCTTCCTCCTTCATCAAGAGTGATATTTTCTAGACCAACTGAAGACTCGAACATCGACCCAAATGGTGATTCAGGTTCATTTTTAGGAGACTCCACACTATCGCTGGTACCCAATAGAGGCCTATACCACATTGCGGGGTTGGTTGGTGGTGGTGGATACATAAAATATTGAGGGTTTTGAAGATTGTCACTAGTAGGAGGTGGTTGGTTTTGCAAAAAATTTATGTAACACTAATAGTTAAACTGATTGGGATCCATTTGATATTAAAGAAACAAGATTAGGATTTGGTGGTAGCAAAATAATAGACTGAATTTTGAGAAGTTGTGTGCAAAAATGATTTGAATCGAACCTTATTTATATTAGCTTCCCAACAGTAAAATAGGTGACCGTTTTTCAGAATTTTCATTTTTAACGTTCAATTCTTTCAACGTTCAATTCTTTAAACGGTTCATTTAACGTTCCCCTCCCCTTTTTAACGTTCATTTTTAACGTTCAACTCTTCCAATAATTTATTATTTTTTCTTTTTTCTTTTTCCCAAAAACCTACACTAGAAGCTTCGGTCACCCCTCCCCTAAAATTTTCTCATTTTTCCCCTTTCAATGCCTGATGCCTCAATCCCCAATGTGCTTTTTCTCTCTTCCCCGCCCTCCACGGTCCTCACCCTACCCCCCAATGGAGAAGCTTCGTCTGCTTCCCCACCCCCCGAATGACCTTCTCCTCTCCTTCCCCAAACCCCACGCCCCCCACCCCGCCCCCAGCCTAAACGACCTCACCCCCACAGGTTTGATCCCGTCCTCCTACTCCTCTCCTTCCCTACCAGTTTCTTCTCTCCCTCCGCCCCCAACCATGGCGCGTCCTCTCTCCCCCACCCCTTTCCTTCCCACGACACTTTTCCACCCCCCACTCCCAACCGCGCTTCTCCCCTAGCCCCACTCTTCTCCTTCCCCACGACCCTTAACCTCATCGCAAACCTCTCTCCTCTCCCAAGTCAAGCATGATTTTCTCCCTTTTCTTCCACCGCTGCGCCGATATGGCTCCTCGCAACCACCACCATGCTGATCTACCTCCTCGCGACCATCGCCATGCTGATCTACCTCTTTGCTACCACCAACGCGCCGATCTGGTTGCCCAGGTCCACCGACGCACTGATCTTTCTGCCCACATCCAACGGTGCACCAATCTCACCCCCCAATATCGATCTCTACTTGTGAATAATTTTTGGTTGTAATCTTTTTTAATAGTCATTATTATAATTTTTTGTAATTTAGTTCTGGACTAGTTCTGTTGAAAGTTGTGATTTTTTTTCCAGTTTTGAATCTAGTTCTTCGGTCACCTCTGTTCTTTTTTTTTTATTTCTTCATCATTGGTATTTTCGCACCAATTTTGCAATGGTAGTTGATTGGATAAAATGACTTTTTTAATGTTAAGATACGGATGCTTGTAGAAGATGCATTCCTTAATTTTAAGAAACCTGTTGTGCCACGTTTGCATCCTCCAACGGTAGACTAAATTTAAGATACGGTTGCTTAAATATAAGCAACCCCCACGATCCCCTATTAAAGATGCTCTAAAGAAGCCTAACCCCCATATTTTCAAAAAGGTCAAGTACATCAACAAAAAGTCAGGATATAAGTAGTCGGCCTTAACTGTTGCAGCTTTATCCAAATAGACCCCTTTATTCTCTTTTTGGCCTTGGGAGCAAATTCTTCTGTCATCTCTTAGAGCCACTAAATCCCATGAGGCCCCATTACCATCACGGGTTACATCCAGATGAGTAGCCAATGTATTTAACCCATCTTAACTAAAACAAGATCGGGTACTAGCAAGCTCTTTGTCAACCTAGTCTACATTTAGATCCAACGCCTCATAGTAGGCCTTTGGAGTAGTCTTGATATTTCTCATACTCTTCCCCATCTCCCTGTCAAAAACATTGGAAGAGTGGTTAGATTCTGCTGACATGACAACACTAGTACGTCAACTGAGAACCTCGACAAGCTAAGGTAAAGCCCTATTTTCCCCTCCTTGTTGGGTCATGTAGCTATCTCAAAAGTAGTTCCAGGACTAGACGAAATTTCCATTAAGTTAGGGAACTCCATCCAAGCCTTTGTGTATTCCAAAACCTCGTTAC
Organism: Spatholobus suberectus; assembly: GCA_004329165.1. Classification (NCBI taxonomy): domain Eukaryota; kingdom Viridiplantae; phylum Streptophyta; class Magnoliopsida; order Fabales; family Fabaceae; genus Spatholobus; species Spatholobus suberectus. Next base: position 43,719,606 of record CM014737.1, on the reverse strand, counting down.
GACTGCAAGGCATTCCCACTGACTTCAAATGATTTTGACATGTCTTCGGAATCTTAGGACATATCTTTATATCTAGTGAAGCCAACTCTTTGGGATCAACTGTCATCTAACGTTCATCTCTCCTCTTAATTCCCTTTGACCCTCTTTGACTATCCTGGACAACGGATAAGTCACCATGATTACACTCATCTTTAAGGATAGCTCCCCCCATGGGAGAAGTGGTAGGGGAGGTTTGAAAAACTAACATGGTGTCTGGCACCCCCACAACCACCTTAAGACCTTCTTTGGCCAGTGGTTGAAAATGGAGGGATGGCCAGAGACCTGAATAACCAATTAGTAGCAAAGCCTGCGAAAGACCGTCGCGACTTGAAGATGGAACATTTTGTCTGCAAGGACCCATCTTCAACAAAACAAAATAAAAACCAAATATACACAGTGCAAACCAAAAATCCAATGTAAAAGAAAAGCCAAAAGTAAGAGGCACTACCTTAAACGGAAGAAGAACAAGAGCAAATGAAGACTCAAAAGCAAAGAAAAGATCATCGACAAAATCACCAGAAGTTGTATAAGAGAGACAAGTAATCTTATAGAAAGAAGACAAGTGAAAGTAGTAATAAAGGTAAAAATGAAAAGTAAAATTTGAATAGTATAAGACAAAGCAACAAAATGGGCCTAGGTTCTCACAAGGACCAAATCCACAAACGGTTAAAAAGATTTTGAAACTGCCTGAATCTTTTGGAATTCTAGGGGTTTCGAAATTCAAAATTTTAAATCATTATGCATTTAATGCAACCTCTGTTCCCGCAAAATTGCAGTGAAACTATCTGAAGAAAATAAGAAAACACACCCCTTTTCGTTTTAAATGACACTGACACAGGTTATCCAATCCCAGGCTCACCCTTAGCCGACATTACTTTCCCCAAGCAATATCGACTCGGGGGAAATTGTTCATAGGTTAGGATTACCCAACCTCAAACTCTTAAGTTGACACTGCTTATTCCAAGCAGCATTGGCTTAGGGGTAACTATTTTGGAGGTCTTCTCAAACTTTTAAGGTAATGCTGCTTATTCCAAATGTCACCGACTTGGGGGCAACTATTTTGGGGTTACCCCGGCTATCAATGCTTAAGCCGACCAAACTTGGCATCCGACTTAAGGATCACTAGACTAACTCATGATGACAACGACAACCAAGGCTAGCCTGGAGTTGTTGTCTCGCCTACGAAGATATCATCTGCCTTGGTCACAACTATATCATCTATCTTGGTTGTGACTTTTATAACCATCCTGGTCATGACAAGGAAAACAGTCAGTGTGGCACCTAAACGAATGCTGCCACATGCCATCCAACGTGGCATTTCAAACCTCTCTAACAGCTTTTCCCTCCAAAATGCTCTATATAAAGGACCTCACACACACTAGGTGCACATAACTCTCTCATTCTCACACATTCTCTCACACTTTTACTGATTTAGGCATCGGAGTCCTTACAAGTGCCACCACTGGAGACACGCATCACCATTGCGGAAGTCCAGCGGAGCCCTTTCTTTCTCCTCCTTATGCTCTACCTCACAACAATTAAATACTTAGTAAATTTTTTTTGACACCAATAGTATGCTAACTGGTTTTCAGAGAAGCAAGCCAATAATGAACTTGAGCCACTACTTATTGTTTCTGTTTATCATATTTACAATTGTCACTTTTGCTTCTGCGTGAATCAAATATGATACGATGCATCTGTTTTTGATCATTTTAAGGTAGTAAGTTTTCTAGCTAACGTTGGGTAAAATTCAATTCAGATATGCTTAATTCTACTCGAAGAGATGCTTTAAGTTGATAGTGTTGGTGAAAACACATTGTGTAGGCTAATATTACTAAGGAATCCCTAAAGTGAAAAAATAGACTTCTCCTTAATAGGATTATTTTGGTTTGTTATGTTGTTGATGGACTACAGCAGTTACAATTAATAGTAGAAGCCTACGATTGGTTTGACTCTAGTGTTAGGATCACAATAACAAGGAATAAATAAACCTACTACACTAGAATGTTGCTAAAATAAAGCTGAACTGAACAGAGCACATGTTGCTAAAAACTTGCATTTAGTGTTTTCTGCAACAGCTGAATATCATTTTCTAAAGTTTTATTGGACACACAGACCAACTTTGTAATTAAACATTTAAACAAACCCTAAAACTCAATTTTAAACTTCAAGGTCACCACTGCTTGTGTTGTCAAAATGCCTGTCCTAAAATTTCTTACAATATATGAATACAACAATCATTGAGGTTTATCCTTTAAAATCCAAGTTTAGTCCTAAAAGATTCAAATGCATTTTTGGTTAGAGCCTTGGTCATTTTTGGCTAGACTACACTAGTTTTTTCTCTTTCTTAGATTGCATGAAACTTAACTTCATGTGCTTAGTCCTTGACCTTCCATGCTAGACAATGATTGATTTATGATCAGCCCTCAAAACAGCTTCATGTTAATTTTGTCTCAACTGAAGATGGGACATGTGAATGAAACAGAGATTTAGAGCCAATACAAGAGTCAACCATGAGAAATCCAAAGTCAAGGACATTTAAATTGATAAACTAGAGAGAAATACATAATACTGACAAAAAAAATACATAATCTCGAAATGAATTGATGTGAATGCCCCCATTATTCAACCTGAAAAATTACCCCGACTAATGGCTATTAAATAATTCTAAATCTTTATATAAGGTATTCCTATTAGGATTTTTTTTTCACTAATGATCCCTAACCGATAGTTGAAGAATAATTCCTTTCAAAACTTAGATTGATAGTCTTCTTACTTACCTTGAAAATAAGTACTAAATGCTTTTATGGCGTCTCCGACCATAAAACCCAGATAGGGTTCTTAAATTATTTTTTGTTGGCCCTTTTATGCCATCACAGCTTTAAGAACAAGAACCAATTTTTACTCCAAAGGTTCCCCTTACAAGAATCCATTTTCCACTCTTCCCTATGCGACCCAACCCTTCCCTATGTTAGAAAAAAATCTTTTTTATTCACAAGAATCGATTCTTTTGTAAGAACAGTTCTGCACGATGGATGTCACGTCAAAGAACTCCAATGCAAAAAAAATTAAAAACAGTTCTCATGGCTCAAGAACCCATCAAAGAACAAGCACTAGAGATGGCCTTATGTTTGTAACATATTAAATGTTTTTATTTTTTTAATATTTGGCTTAAATATGTTTTAAGTCCCTAGAAATATAACTTTGTTTGATTTTAGTCCTTACAAAATTTTTTGTTGTTTTTAGATCCTGAAATTTTCTTAATGTTCTTGTTTAGTCCACACCATTAATTCTAGTTAATTTAGTGCTAACATGGCTAACAAAATAAAGAATATTAATCAAGATAATTAAGGTAATGAAGAATACTTTAAATTAAGATAATTAGATGATTTTTAGGTGCGTAATTCAATTAAGTAATGTATTTATTATTTTATATAAATAAGGTAATTACATATAATTTATATTTTAATTTTTAATATATTATGAACAGAAATTTTTATTTTTTTAAAATTGTTCTTACTTTTTAATTCACTAATTTATTTTTAACATTGTACTTTTTATAAAAAAATTATAATTTACTTAGATGCTTATAATTTAATTTTAATATATTACTTTGATGTTATTTATACATTTCAATTAATTAATTTTGATTGATTGTAATATAATTTATTTTTTTAATATATCAATATCAGTAAAGACAAAAATAATATATTAAAAGTAAATTATAATTTTTTTTAAAAGTACAATGTTAAAATTATATTAGTAAATTGAAAAGTAAGAATAATATTAAAAACAATAAAATCACTGTTCATAATATATTAAAAATTAAAAATAAAGTATGAAAGTAAGTTATATGTAACTACCTTATTTATATAAAATAATAAATACATTACTTAATTGAATTATGTACTTAAAAATAATCTAATTATCTTAATTTAAAATATGTTTCACTACCTTAATTATCTTAATTAATATTTTTATTTTGTTAGTCATGTTAACACTAAATTAACTAGAGTTAATTGTAAGGACTAAAAAAAATTAAGAAAATGTCAGGATCTAAAAATAATAAAAAATTTGCAAAGACTAAAACCAAACAGAACCATATTTGCAAAGACTTTAAAACATATTTAAGCCTTAATATTTTATTTACAAAATATTAAGAAAAATTGTATATTCAATTGTACTTTTTGCCCCCAAAGTTGTACAATTTTGTAAATTTTTCCCCTCCCTCGATTTTTTTCATAAATTCCCCCCCCCCCCCCCCCCTCGGCCCCCCCCGGTTTACAATTTTGTAAATTTTGTCTTAATATAGAAAAATCGTCATAATTAAGACATTTTGTGACAGTTTTTCCTTTAAATAGCCACAATTAAGATAATTTTGTGATGGATTTTTCTTAAATTGTGGCAAATTTTCTACTTGGGATAAAATTTTCTATATTTTGTAAATTATGGAACAAAATTTGCCAAAAAAAAAATTGAGGGGCAAAATTTACGAGATTGTGAAACTTTGAAAATAAAAAGTGCAATTAAGCCAAAATTGTAAAAAGATATAACATTATTTTTTTTCTTAATTTATAATAATAATATGTAACAATCATAAAGGAAATATGGATTTTTGGTTTATACATTTTGTTTCTAATTTTACTCTTTTAACCTTTACATTTGTAACTTTTCACTCTCTCATTCAAGTTCCTGATATCCTTTTTCTCAGATTCACTTTTTTTTTTTTTAAATTATTCTTTAACATAGATTCAGCTTAGTGTTGATTTAGGTTTTTATGCGGGCAAATCCAATACCCAGATTACAATTTTAAAGCAATTGCATGTTCAAAGGCAGGGCAGGCCGCTTTTCGGCTGCGCGATACAAATGGACTTATTGTTCCATAATATAAAATATTTGTCTTTTTCGTCACTTGCTTGCCATTTAACCGGTTGGTGTCAACACTTGTCATTCTATTTAACCAGACCACCAAACCAAATTTTTATAGAGCAATTACCTTTCCTTTTCCATAATATAAAATATTTGTCTTTTTCGTCCGTTGCTTGCTTTTTAACTGGTGGTGTCAACACTAGTCATCCTATTTAAGCCTGACCACCAAGCCAATTTTTATAGAGCAATTGCCTTCCCTTAAAAACAAACTCATCCCCTCCTCCTCAGTCTTCCCTGTTCCCCTTGGCACATCCTAATCGAGCCCCCTCTCCCTCTCTATACAACAACTATCTTTCGTTCTCGCTTTCACTCTCATTTCCCTCTTCACCATGAATAGCGAGAAAGCCTACCTTGTTCTCATGGCCTTAGAGTTAACTTGTATTGGAATTAAGTATGGAATCTCCGAAACCAATCCCTTTCAACAATCAACTCCAACCAGTTTGCTTTTTCTTACTGCTATATTTTCTCATGTCCTTGCGTCCACGGGTGACATGACCGAGAAAATTACCGTAACAACATTTCACGTGTCAGGGGTGGTTGGATTTGAGACACTCCTGTGGATTATCCTCGCCCAGTTCTTGTGGTACTATATCATCAACCTGCTTTTTTTACTGCTAGCTACGTTCCGCTTCTTCAACCATGTCAGTCAGCTGCTACGTGCTCCACCTTCAAATGCTGATATGATGCCAAATATGGAACTGCAGAAGCTCAGGTGTAGTGTAGCATTTGTAACATTGCCTGGTTTCATGGATATATAAATAGGCTTTCAGTTGTGTTTCTGCCTTTATGCTCATAGTTTCTTACTTTTCTCTACCAACTAGTTTTGTTCATGTAGTAACCTTTTTTATGTCTGTTGGATTCCGATTTAGATTCCCAATGATTAAGGGGTTAGTTAACACCAAAATCATGGGGTTATAAGCTGCAAAATAAACCAGGCTATTGTAATTCTACTTTGATTTTCCATAGAAGTTAACTACTCAAGCACAACACTAATAGTAAAAATAGAAGATTGTGATGTTCAATTTACAGAACCATAGGCTGCTTGCAGCAAAGAGTCCAGAAGACCCACAATTAGTTATTTTTATTGACATTCTCACTATTTTACCCTCTTATGGCATGACTGTTACAAAGTTAGATAGTTGGGCTCTCAGCTAAAAGCATGCCTTCCCCAAAGCAGAAACCCACTCCTATGAAGGCTATGATGCCAAGAGACACTGGCCACTTCTGGTGCCTTAGACATGCCTTTTACTGCCTTTAACTACCCTAAACATACTATGTTCATATGATAAGGAAATTAGGCATTGATTAACATCATTATTTTACAAGGCTTCCACATATAATATATTTTGCTTGTTGATATATGCCCAGTTGTCATGTTAGACTCAACTCTAGCTAAACTCAGTACTAGATATTGGGTATGATGCTACTATTCATGGACCAAGTGGGATAGGTAATTCATAATTGTACAAGTTTTATATAACTTGATGGTTAATCAATTTAATGGTGCAAGTTTTCTTGCTAATGTTGGACAAAATTCATTTCAGAGGGGCCTAGTTCCACTACAAGTGATGCTTTAAGCAGAAAATATTGGGGAAAGCATATTGAATTGGGCAATACTTACAAAAGAATCCCTATAGAAGAAAAAAAAAGGCTTCCCCGTAAGAGGGTTCTTGATGATGTTGATGGACTAAAGCACTTACAGCTATTAGCAGAAGCTTGCTATATAGGATACCAAAGAACTGAACTGAACTGAAAACAGCTTATGTTCAGAAAAACTGAAAAGAGCAAGGACTTGTATCTAGCAGTTTTCTGCCACAACTGAATTTCATTAACTTACACTTTCCTGGACACATATGCACACCAACTTCAGCAATAAATCAAGCACAAAACTCTGTCTTAAACTTCAGGGTCACCACAGCTTTTGCTGTCAAAATGTCTCTCCTAAAAATCTCACTGTGTAAACTGCTTGAGATTTATCCTCGAAAATCTGAGTTTAGTCCTAAGAGATTCAAATATATTTTTGGTTAGAGCCTCGGTCATTATATATGCCAACTGTTTTTCAGCGCTGCAATGAACTAAACTAGCTTATTCCTCTCCTTCTTAGGTTGCATGAAATATAAATATTATATGATTAAGGATTTTTAGAGATGGTAATAGCTTATTTATTGTTATCCCCACAATAAAATAGCTTCATTACAATTTTGTCCCAATGTATTCAGTTTTTTCCTAGCCAAATAGTTTGTCATGCTGTTGTTGCTGCTGAGAGATTTTATGCTTTAGCAAAGGATTGAGTTGAGCCACTACTTTTTGTTTTTGTTTATCATATTTACTATCATAACTTTTTCCTCTGCATGAATCAAATATGATGCATCTGTTTTTGATAAATTGAGGTTGTAATTTTTCTGGCTAATGTTGGGTAAAATTCAATTCAGTGATGCCTAGTTCTACTCTAAGAAATGCTTTATGTTGATAGTATTGGGGAAAAACATATTGTGTAGGCCAATATTTACTAAGGAATCCCTAAAGTGAAAAAATATATTTCTCCATAACAGGATTCTTTTGGTTTGTGAATCATGATATTGTTGATGGACTACAGCAGGTACATACAAGTAATAGTAGGAGTGTACAATTGGTTTGGCTGTGGTTTTAGGGTCATTATAACAAGAAAAAATAAATAAACCTGCTACATTAGAATGATGCTAAAAAGAGCTGAATTGAACAGAGCATATGTTTCTGCAAACTTTTGAATCATATGTTTTCTGCCACTGCTGAATATCATTTACTTAAGCTTTTTACTGGGCACACAGACGAACTTCAGCATTAAACCTTTAAACAAACTCCAAAACTCGGTCCTGAACTTAAGAATCACCACTTCTTTTGCTGTCAAAATGTCTGTTCTCAATTTCCCACAATGTACGAATACAACACTCCTTGAGGTTTATCCTTAAAAATCCAAGTTGTCTTAACAGATTCAAATGTATTTTTGGTTAGAGCCTTGGTCATTATATGTGCTAACTGGTTTTCAGAGTTGCTATGACTACACCAGCCTTTTCTCTTTCATAGATTGCATAAAACTTTGCTTTATGTGCTTAGTCCTTTCATGCTGAATAGGAGTGTTAGTGATGGCAATGGTTGATTTATGATCATCCCACAATAAAATAGCTTCATGTCAATTTTGTCTCAATTTAGTTTGATTTTTCTTAGATAAATAGCTTGATTTGCTGCTAAGACATTTTCTATTTCAGCAGAGAATTGAGTTGAGAACCACTACTTGTTTTTGTCTATCATATTTACTATCAACAAGTCATTTCTGCATGGAACAAATATGATACATCTTGTATGACTTATGAAAAATGTAGAGAGTATAGTTTTTCAACCATTTGACTCACACTCAATAAGTTTGACCAATTCCAGGTACTAAAAGAACATCAATGATTAGTGTTACACCTGTTGAAGTGTCAACTACAATTTGTCCCTTTCCTTTGACATCAAGTATTCTCCGTTAACCTATCATCACTTTGGAGAGTTGATCTTGTCTGGTTTCATGGAATTGTTTGCAATAGAAGCAATGATATTGGTGCCGCCTTTGTTTATCAATCATGCATCCATGTTGCTCACTGCAGCATAACAGTTGGTAGCATAGAGTTTCTCTTCATCATGCTCTTGTTATTCTTCAAATTGAGCTTGCTGTCCTTGCTGATTTTCATTTTGTTTTGCATACCTTCTCTATGTCCTTGGGGATTGCAGGCAATGACAGGTATTCTTTAAGTAAGGACAAGGAGGACGCTTGCCATTTCTCCTAACATCATTATGCCTTTCCCTATCTTTTTCTTCTATTTCTGTTTTGTCCAAGTTTCTTCCTTCCTACTTTGATACTTGTTTGCTTCTCTGGCAGCTTTGAATGTGTTAGGCCCCTAATTAATAAAGTCTAAAGTAGAAAGTCTAAGAGAGAAATTAGAGAGGCCCCAACTCTGTTGTATTAGCTGACTAAAAATATGAAAAGGAGGAAGATTAGTTACGATGGGAAGTAAAGAATAAAATTTGAGGAACTTTGCAGAGAGGGGATCAGTTTTGACAGAGAGTCTCAGTGCAATAATACACATTTTCTTGCACTTCTTTTCTCTTTTCATCACACCTAATGGCACCAGTACCTTACAGAATGGAAAACTCCTTCGATTGACTGATTAATCCTTATTTTCCTTCTCTACTCTGAAACTTGTAGGATTTCAATTATCTCTGTCAAAGTTAACAGAGAGAAATCCTCTGCCTGAGAGGATTCTTATACTTCAAACCATCCCTTCTTTTTAACTAACCACAAATCAATCTTAAGCTTCTTGTTCTGGATCACCATCACACCACTTTTGCAGTTAAAATATGCATCTCACATTTCAGCAGTAGATGCATAACCCTAATGCAAGACATGGGATGGGACTTGGGATGCTGATGCTGATGCTGTTTCTCCATAAGAACATTATAAAAGCAGGTTTGGTTTTTGTGAAGATATTCTTGAAGTGCCAGTTCGAGACGTATAAGGGCCATAATTGTTTTCTTATTACATATTGTCTGTCTGTACTTCAAATTAATCTTTCCATATACACTTAACTGCATTAATTTGTTTTGAATTTTGATGTATCATGCATATATTTGAGTAGAAGGGTTTCTCTTCTTGTGAGTTCATATCTCAAATTAAATACCTGATATCTCTTGTCTGGACCCCCATATTTGAAGTACTAAATTAAACTTATGTCAGGGTAAAAAAAAACTTTTCTTTTTCTTTTTGTAGCTTTCCAAGAGTTTTTGAAAAAATAAAAAAACGGTTATTTCCCTGAAGAAAAAGAAAAAACTTAACCAAACAAGTGCTAGATTCTTAGAATATATGTCCATTTGGTTAAGGTTCATGATTATTGATTCAGTTGGACATCTTAACCTGCTTGTTGAGTTAAGCACTGAAGAACATAGCAGGCTTAACAGTTAAAAGGTTTATCTATTGGTATTCTCCATCATTTTAAGAACAATTGAATAATTGAATAAAAAAAAAATAGAAAATGTTTAGAATAGTAGGAGACAGATAAATTAATCTTAAAAGTTTCAAATTTCTTTTTGCAATTTATTTTCTTAATTGATTTTTTTCGTTTGAAAAGTTAAATGTTATAGCATTCAAATATAGATTATAGTGGGTACAAAAAAGAACATAAACTCGTGTTTGCCATATATTTTGAGGGTGAGGGGAGATGAGTGGGTTGAATTATTAGGGAAAAAAAGGGGGGGTGGTTGTGAATGTGAGGTGGCATCTCTGATCCTGGCTCCTTCCTGTGGAGAGTTGTCTGCAACTTCTGTGTGGCTTTGTGCTTTGATGGCCAATTTTTTAATAAAAAAGCTTTATTAGCCGTTTAGAATCCATGGTTCCATTTTTATTTTAGCATCCATGATTCTTTTTGAGAATACCATCTTAAATCATCCATTGTTAATGTGGACTTTGGAAAGGGGACCACAACGAGGCCTGATCCTATAGATGCCATCTTGTTTAGTCTCATAGATGAAGATAGAAATAGCATTCAGCCGGGGAACATTTTCCTTCATTGATTTCTGTACATGTTTTTTTATTCGCTTTTTAGGGGAAATAACTTTAAATGCTAACAAAACATTTAGTTCCACCTGGTCAAGCCTCCGTTTTTTTAATGTTCTACAATGCAAATAAATCTCTTTTCTAAATATCCCATTTCTTTTTGGCTCTCAACTCAAAATATGCTTGAAAATTACCCTCATGAAATTTACAAACTGTGGTTGATTTTCAATTACATTTTGTTTATATGGATTTCTTCTCTTTGTCCGTTTCTCATCTTCAAGAGCTCTATTCTATAACTTACAAAAGCCTAAAAGAATGGATTAGCTTTGATATAGTCAAATCAATGATGGGAAATGCCAAAGCACATGTTTAGCATGAGCACTCATCATTAAGAAGATGAAACTCCATAATAATATTACAATTTCTCCATACGGAGGTCTTTGAATTTTAAGAGCACTATATACAAAGAAACATGTAAAAGGGAAGAAAACCGAACAACAAATATTTAAATCCCTGCAACATGCTGTGCAAAAGCAAAATTAATGAAATCAAAATAAAAGATCTTGCATGAATGACAGTCTTCTCCGTTTGCAGACATGCTGAAGTTCTATGTTTGGCCTTCTACTTGTCGGGAACAACTTGGGATACACTTCACCAGCAGAACAATTGGCCAAGACAATGAGGTTTCTCCACATACCTCCAGGTGCAATCTTCATGAGATCATCAGTGGGTTGCTGAGTGGCCAAGTCCAAAGCTCCAAGAGTATCCACTATCAGGTTTACCCACAAAAGCTGGACAGCTGTAAGAGGCACTCTACCAGAAGAAACTGCAGCTACAAAGTTGATGACAAGTGCAGCAACGTTAACTGTGTGCTGAAACGGAATGAGCTGAATGTTTGTGTGCACACATCTTCCTCACATGGAAAGACCACAGAAGAGAAATTGTCATCAAGGATAACAATATCAGAGCTCTCCTTTGGCACTATAGTGCCTTGTATTCCCATGGAAAGTCCAATATCTTTCAGAGAAGGTGCATCATTGTCCCATCACCCGTGACTGCCACCACATGGCCCTTCTGCTTTAAACATTGAACCATTAGAAGCTTGTCAAATGTAGATGATCTGGCCATGTGGAAGATATAGACAAAAAATATTACAGCAGGAAGTAATTAATATCACCTAAATTTTATTGAGTACACCTATCTATACAAATGAAGCAATCACCTGAAACAAGAGGAAACATTGAAAGACTATGGCAATCACATGACAGAACATTAATATTGGTCTCCATGAAGGTAGCCTCACATTCTGCTCTTCCATCTACGTTTCACAATCTAAATCGGAATTTCTCAGAGTAAGCTCCCATCCATCAATTTTAATGTTCTCGCTTTTGCATTTCTTTTCTTTTCCATATGTCAGTTTCCTCTTTCTCTCCCTTTTTCTCAGGTCAAATGGTGCCCCTTCTGTTAATATTGGACCCCTACTGTTGGATGAGTAATTATTCCTCTTGATAGGAATTATTGACCGATCATGACCTTAGCTCTTTATGTTTTTGGGTGGCAGGACTCTGCTTGAGAGTTGTAGGAGTTGGTGATAGTAAAACATTGCATTTTAATGGTGATGGGTTGCTGAGTTTGGAGGATTTGATTGCTCTGATGGAAGTAGGAGGAGAGGAACAGAGGTTGAAGGACTTGAAGGAAGCTTTTGGGATGTAGGGGTGGGTTTATAACACCAAGAGCTTGAAGAAGATGCACAAAAAGATGGGTGAGTCCAAGTCCATTGATGATCATAAAGAGAGGATTAAACAATTGGCTATGAATGGGGATGGGGTACTCAGTTTCCATGACTTTAGAATTATGATGATTCTAGAGTCAACAGCAAGGACAAAATGGATCACTTAGTTTTTCTATTGCAGGGAACGCAATCAATTGTACAGCATATCCTTTCCAATGATTTGTTTACAGGGTCTGAGGAGTGAATATTTAGCATGTCAATTGTACAGCATCTGTGGATAGATGCTGATGCATCCTTGCTGGACCGCAATCAATTCTACAGCATGTCCTTGATTGCTTGTATAACTGAGAATTTGAACATTCGAGTGAGAACTCAATGTGTTTTCGGATATGGTTATTTCAGAAGATATGAGAAGATAGGTTTTGACACATGGTGATAATTATGGATTAAGCATGACATTTTATATTTTTCAATATTGATGTTAATAATTAATTCATTACGTACTGATCTTTTTATGTTTCTGGATAAACAACTCGAGGATTTTTTTTTTACTTGTTTACTGATTTTTTTTCCCTCTTTGCCATTCCCCCTTCTTTGGGGTAGTATCTTACAGTGCAGCAAATCAGATGTGCAAAGTGAATTTAAGGACACATTACACATATATGGCAGTGAAAATATTTGCCAGATTTTTTAGAAAATTAAAATAAGCAATGAGCATCTTTTGTCACTATAGAAGCATTAGCCACGAAGATTGTTAGCATTGATTGAGCTTTAGAAGCAGAAGTTTGAGTTGATATTAATTTATTAAATTAGTTGTTCTAGACTTGTGTCGTACATGATACTCCATTGCTAGCATAAATAATAGTGCTTGTTTTCCATGAAGAAGGGTCAACTAGCTCTGACTGGATATAACGGCCAACCCCTAATGTGCACATTGTGAAAGGGCAATGAAGTGCAAAACAAAAACAATTCATTTGCTTGTTTTATATAACTATTTTTCTACGGGAGACCTTGGGGGGCCTTTTTTTTTTTTTTGCATAGTTCTTTTAGGTTCTGAATTGGCTTGAAATTATTGGCCTGGAGGTGCAATACTTAGAATGCTTTAAGGACGATGGTTATTTTCAATTATTTGAGATACTAAGTCATAATCTTGTCAAAAAGGAAAAAGAAAACCACTCATAATACGTTTGTAAGCTATAAAAGGAAACAACACATTGTGGCTTGATATAGTTTTAATTGGGGTTTAATTTGTACCTATAATTATCACCGAAGCATATGGTGCTGTGCATTTAAAGAACTATAAATAACTATTACTGGAAGTTAAATATGGTACTTTCTTGTTACTATTATAGAGTTTTACATGGACATGGATTAATAAATTTTTAACACATTTTAATGTAGAAGTAGAAAGACTAAGCCTTTTTTCATTCCACTTTGAGTTGTTCATGAGAATGTAGTTGAATATTATTTGTTTGATTGTCACTGATGTTGGGTATATCTGCAAATTAATTCCAATCTAATATCTCAACTCTTTAGAGGATGTTTATTGATATGTGCAGAAGGCTAAGGATCATGAAGAACTCCGATGCCATTGGTCTGGGTTAGTATTCCATAAAACAACATCCATCTTACAACCTACATAGCTGAAAAGGGTACTAGCAAAGTTTGTCAAAAAAGTAATGAATGTAATTTTTTAGGGTTAATAAATGGATGTAAAATTCAAAATTAGAAAATTTCAAAAGATCGGTGTATGTTTCAATTTTGAACTGGTAAGGGAAGAGTCATAGGATCCAAATATTACATCAGCTTCACTCGAGTTTCTAACTCTGATTACACGCTTTCTTAGCATTAGATGATGTTTCAGGTAGTTCCGAAGCAATAAGATCCAAAGCAAGCCAATACTCTATAATATACTATGCTGCAAATTCAACTCCCAGGGTAATGGGGTACTTTAGTTCTGATATCAGGCCAAACACTTTTAGCATTCCCCTCAGGTTTCCAATCCAACAGTCCAAAATGGAAGTCAGAAGGCAAATTATACATGAAAACCCTCAGAACAACATTGTCATTTAGCACCTTGTTCTTTGGGCACGTTTTTCTCATCACAGGTTGCTTCTACGTTAGGCATGCGTATTGCTCTGTTGCCAAAGGTGGATTCCACTTTCGCGTTCTTGAGCTGCACCTGATCAGAATCTGAGTCGTTAAAGGAAGAGAAAAGGTTTGGATTGTTGTTGGTGAAACGAGAACCAAAGCCACACTTACCATCCCCAAGCAACCAAATTCAGGCACTAGTACTATTGAAGCTTTCTGGTATCGTGAGTACCCATATTCATCTTGTTCCTTTGTTATGCACCTACCAATTACCAATCACTACCTCTTTTGTCTATTCTTCTTCACGTTCCCATCCTTGTCTCCGTGCTTCAGATTGAAATCAAAGGCGCCATTCAGACGAACTCCAATCGCTGATTATCTACGTCTGGTTTCTGGAAAAATACTTCCGAAAATTAATTTTCAGAAACCAAATAAGTTCAACTGGATATTTTTGGAAAAAAAAAAAGCAAAAAAACACAAAGAGAAGTGTAAAGAGCAATTGCCTTAAGTCAATTCAGGATAATATTTTTGGCCTAAATAACACATCCAATCCCAAAAATATTTTAGACCTATTCAGCCGTAGTAAACAAGTTATTTAATTTTTTATGCGTTTATTACAATGAAATGGTGTAAATATTATGTTATGTTGTTATTCTACAAACTAGTAACCCCCGAGAGTGTGGATAAACTGGCGGGAGACAATTCCAATTTAATCAGTGGTTTTTATCAAAAAAAATCTACTAACTAGTATACATTCAAGTGTTACTCCGTAAAATTAAATTAAAATATTAAATATGTAATATTTATATTTTAAATTTAATTAATAAAAAATATTTTAATAAAAAATATATAATGAAACATACAATATAAATATACTTATAATGAGAAAATAATTTTTCAATAAATAGATATAAATTGTTAAGGTAAAGTGTAAGAATATTGATAATTAATAATTATAATACAATTAATAATTTCTTTATTGCTGATTACTTTTAAATGAATATTTCATACCATCTTTTAATTTAAAAATTTATAACATGATCTTTAAATTTGTATAAATAAATCAAGTAATTTTTACTAATGTCTTAGACAAAATTTATTGACCATTTTTAATCTTATACATAAAGTGTATAGGTAAAGCAAATAAAATATAAATTTTTCATTGAAAATAAAATATTTCTTATATTTAAAACAAATAAAAATTATTTAATGTCTATTTTTAAGTAATTGAAAATATTAATATCCTTTAATTTAAGCACCAGATACATGAAAGAAACAAGTATCTATTAAACTAAATTGATTAAATTTGTCTAAATATGAAACAGCTGCTTTTCTCTTTTCAGGAATTTAATTATTAGTGATTTTTATAATCACAAATAGAGACACATACACATAAATTGTCTGATATCAAAGCCAAGATAAGAAAATTTCTTCCAAAAAACAATAATTCAAACAATAACTATTCAGGAAACAACTTTGAGAAACCGTCACATGGTATTTCAGATATCAACTGGGAAGAAAACATAAGTATGAGCATTTGAGAGACAAGTCAACAAAGGAGGAATATTCAAGAACCAATGCAATAAATATGCATCAGTGGGAAATATATTAAAGCAGTGAAAAGAAGAGGAACACACAGAGATGAAGGTTGACATTATATGGGGTTATGGACATACTCACATGCATGTCAATTGTAGTTTCCTTAAAATAGAATAAAGAAGTCAAACCTGATGTCATAGCATGCTGAATGATTGTAAAATTAATGAACTACAGTTTGTTGCCATTCTTGAAGCTTCTTTCAGTTATACCTGTCAACATTCCTCGATTTAACAGACATTAATGCACAATAGCACAGTTTTGAAGTTGTTCTTTTTTATGTATACGATTTCCTACAGCAGACAAAATATAAGAATCATAAGATTTTCATCTGATAGGCCACAATTTCTGAGAGAGAGAGAGAGACAGTGCATTTAAGTGAACAACTAGTATAACTATATAAGTGATTTAACAAATGACAACCTGAAGCCATTCTTTCAGACAACAGCCTGAGAGATGGCAAACAGAACAAGCTACTTGGTAGATTTCTAAGATGTTCACCAGATTGCACATCCAAAAGGTAAAGCTGCATAAATCTGCAAATGGAGTAAGACAGCTCCTTATTAATAGCTACAGCCCTATTAGACTTTCTACTATAGACCCTATTAATTAGGGGCCTAACACATTCAAAGCTGCCTGAAAAGCAAACAAGCATCAAAGCAAGAAGGAAGAAACTTGGACAAAACAAAAATAAAGAAGAAAAATATAGTGAAAGGCAAAATGATGTTAGAAAAAATGGCTAGTGTCCTTCTTGTCCTTACTGAAAGAATAGATGTTATTGCTTGCAATCCCCAAGGATGTAGAGAAGGCTGCAAAACAAAAAGAAAATCAGCAAGGACAGCAAGTTCAAGTTGAAGAATATGAAGAGCATGAAGAAGAGAAACTTTGTTACCAACTGTTATGCTGCAGAGTGCAACATGGATGCATGGCTGATAAACAAAGGCAGCACCAATATCATTGCTGCTCATGCAAACAATTCCACGAAACCAAACAAGACCTACTCTCCAAAGTGATGACGGGAGAATACTTGATGTCAAAGGAAAGGACAAATTGAAGTTGACACTTCAATAGGTGCAAAACTGATTATTGATTGTTCTTTTAGTACCTGGAATTAGTCAAACTTATTGAGTGAGTCAAATGCTTGAAAAACTATACTCTCTACATTTTTCAGGATAAGTCATACACGATGCATCATATTTGATCCATGCATAAACAAATTGTTGATAGTAAATATCATAGACAAAGACAAGTATTGACTCTCTGTCTCAACTCAATTCACTGCTGAAGTAGAAAACGTCTTTGCAGCAAATTAAGCTATTTGGCTAAGAAAAATTGAAATGAAGCTATTTTATTGTGGGATAATCATAAATCAACTATTGCCATCACTAACACTCATGTCCAGCATGAAAGGACTAAATACATAAAGTTAAGTTTCAAACAATCTACGAAAGAGGAAAAAACTGGTGTAGTCTAGCTCATAGCAACTCTGAAAACCAGTCAGCACATACAATGACCAAAGCTCTGACCAAAAACACATTTGAATCTCGTAGTACTAAACTTGGATTTTTAAGGATAAACCTCAAGGAGTGTTGTATTCATATATTGTGGGATATTTTAGGACAGACATTTCGACAGCAAAAACAGTGCTGATCCTGAAGTTTAGGACTGAATTTTGGGGTTTGTTTAAA
Organism: Spatholobus suberectus; assembly: GCA_004329165.1. Lineage (NCBI taxonomy): Eukaryota > Viridiplantae > Streptophyta > Magnoliopsida > Fabales > Fabaceae > Spatholobus > Spatholobus suberectus. The sequence goes on along the minus strand of CM014737.1, from coordinate 43,701,965 downwards.
TGTTTAATCTTTAATGCTGAAGTTGGTCTGTGTGTCCAATAAAGCTTAAGTAAATGATGCTCAGCTGTGGCAGAAAACACCTAGATACAAGTATGCAGAAACATATGCTCTGTTCAGTTTAGCTCTTTCTAGCATCATTCCTGTTAAAGATCTGATTTATTGTAAATAGAGTAACTAGGAAACTATATAGGTTTGATTTTATTCACTGTAAATAGGATAATTATCCCATAGCTGATTCTTAGGGATCTTGAACCCATTTCCTTATTTTTCTGTAATTCTGTGACTATAAATAAACCTACTAGTGTGTGGGTTAAACACACACAGTTTCTGTAACATGGTATCAGAAGTTCCGGTTCGATTCCTCTCTTCGCCGCAGTGTCCTCCCACTGTTTGGTACGCGTGAACAGTACCGCGCACAGCTGCGACGCTCTGTTGGCCACCGCTGCACCCGCCTTTCTCCGGTGCGACCCCTCCACCAGAGTCGCCATCCTCCGGCGACCACCGCGTGCCCAGCCGCGCCGCCTCACGCGCCCCCCACGCCCTCACCAGAACTTACTCATCAGCGCCTCGGTCATCCTAGTTTGGACAAATTACGCCTTTTGGTTCCTACCCTCTCTTCTCTTAAGACCTTAGAATGTGAGTCACGTCAGTTAGGAAAACATGTTCGTCATTCCTACAGTCCTCATGTCAATAAAAGTGTTGCGTCACCTTTTACTTTGGTTCACTCTGATATTTGGGGTCCTAGTCGCATTTGTTCAACTTTAGGATATTATTACTTTGTTACGTTTATTGATGATTTTTCCCGTTATACTTGGGTTTTCTTAATTAAAAATCGTTCTGATGTTTTCCCTGTATTTCAAGGATTCTTACATGAAATTCAAAATCAATTTGGGACTTCCATTAAAATTTTACGCACTGATAATGCCAGAGAATACTTGTCTTCCCAGTTTCAATCCTTTCTAATCTCGCAGGGAATTATTCATCAAACGTCCTGTGCTCACACACCACAACAAAATGGTGTTGCTAAACGGAAAAATCGTCACCTCGTTGACACCGCTCGTACCCTCCTCCTTCACTATCATGTTCCTCTCCGTTTTGGGGTGATGCACTTCTAACCGCCTGTTATTTGATTAACCGCATGCCTTCGTCTGTACTCAACAATCAAACTCCAGTCTCCATTTTGTACCCTAAACAGGACCTCTACCCTGTTCCTCCTCGTGTCTTCGACTGCATCTGTTTTGTCCATGATCTCACTCCAGGCAAACATAAACTCTCTGCTAAATCCCTTAAATGTGTTTTTCTGGGTTACTCTCACCTCCAGAAAGGATATCGTTGCTTCTGCCCTCAACTTCAACGGTATCTTATTTCTGCTAATGTCACTTTCTTTGAGTCTACTCCATTCTTCTCGATACCCACCACCAGTGTCGCTCCTCTAGATACTTTACCTATTCCAACGCCAGCCATTATCTCTACTCCACCACCACTGATTACCTATCAGCGTCGCCCACGACTTCCCTCAACGGCCCTACCTACTGATCCGCCAACATCATCTCCTGCTCCAACCGCCCCTCCACCAACGTCTCCTGCACATGAGCTTCTCATTGCCCTACGTAAAGGTATTCGGTCCTCTCGCAATCCTCATCCATTATATGCTTGTACTCTTCATTATAACCGTTTATCTCCTTCCTATTTCTCTTTTATCTCCTCTTTGGATTCTGTGTCTATTCCTAAGTCTATAGGAGAAGCCATGACTGATCCCCGTTGGCAGCAGGCGATGTTGGACGAAATGGCTGCTTTGGAAGCAAGTGGAACATGTGAGCTTGTTCCCCTGCCTCCTGACAAGACTACTGTTGGTTGTCGCTGGGTTTATATAGTGAAGGTTGGACCGGATGGCACTATTGATCGATTCAAAGCTCGCTTGGTAGCTAAGGGCTATACTCAGATCTTTGGCCTTGACTATGGGGACACCTTTTCCCCTGTGGCCAAGATCACTTCTGTTCGACTATTCATTGCTATGGCTGCCATCCGCCATTGGCCGCTTCACCAGTTGGATATTAAAAATGCCTTCTTGCATGGTGAGTTGCAAGAAGAGGTTTACATGGACCAACCCCCTAGTTTTACTGTTTCTGGTGGAGCTCACCTTGTTTGTCACCTTCGCCGTTCTCTCTATGGCTTGAAATAGTCTCCCCGTGCTTGGTTTGGCCGATTTAGCTCTGCCTTAGTTGCGTTTGGCATGACTCGTTGCGAGGCAGACCACTCTGTTTTTACCCTTCACTCTCCGTCTGGCTTATGCATTTATTTATTGGTCTATGTTGATGACATTGTCATCACGGGTGATGACTCTGACGGTATCCGCCGGCTCAAATCTCACCTTCAGCTTCAGTTTCAGACTAAGGATCTGGGTCCGCTCAAATATTTTTTGGGCATCGAGGTTGCTCAATCCACTTTCGGCATTGCCATTTCCCAACGAAAATATGCTCTAGATATTCTCACCGAGACGGGTATGCTTGACTGTCGTCCTAGTGACACTCCTATGGACCCCAATGCCAAGCTTCTTCCGGGTCAAGGGGAGCCACTTGAAGACCCCGAAAGATATCGCAGACTTGTTGGTAGACTCAACTACCTCACTGTCACTAGGCCAGACATCACATTTGCGGTGAGTGTGGTAAGTCAGTTCCTTAACGCCCCTTGTGATGGTCATTGGGATGCTGTCATGCACATCCTTAGATATATCAAGAATGCACCAGGCCGCGAACTCTTATATGAAGATAAAGGCAGTACCAAAATTGTCTGTTACTCTGATGCTGATTGGGCAGGATCTCCATCAGACAGGAGGTCCACCTCTGGCTATTGTGTTCTCATTGGAGGGAATTTAATTTCATGGAGAAGCAAGAAGCAAAATACTGTTGCTAGATCCAGTGCCGAAGCTAAATACCGAGCCATGGCAACAGCTGCATGCGAAATTACATGGCTTAGGCAACTTTTCCAACAGTTACAGTTTGGAGATATTCAGGACACTAAGCTTATCTGCGACAATCAAGCCGCTCTCCACATTGCATCTAATCCGGTCTTCCATGAACGGACTAAACACATCAAGATAGATTGTCACTTTGTGAGAGAGAAAGTACTCAGGAGAAATTACTACTGATTTTGTCAACTCCAGTGACCAACTAGCAGATATTTTTTACTAAATCTCTCAAAGGGACTCGCGTTGATTATATTTGTAACAAGCTTGGCACGTATGACATATATGCTCCAGCTTGAGGAAGAGTGTTAAAGATCTGATTTATTGTAAATAGAGTAACTAGGAAACTATATAGGTTTGATTTTATTCACTGTAAATAGGGTAATTATCCCATAGCTGATTCTTAGGGATCTTGAACCCGTTTCCTTATTTTTCTGTAATTCTGTGACTATAAATAAACCTACTAGTGTGTGGGTTAAACACACACAGTTTTTGTAACAATTCCAATGTAGCAAGTTTATTTATTCCTTCTTGTTATAGTGACCCTAACACCAGAGCCAAATCAATCTGTAGTCCATCAACAACGTCATGATTCACAAACCAAAAGAATCTTATTATGAATAAGTCTATTTTTTCACTTTAGGGATTCCTTAGTAAATATTGACCTATACAATATGTTTTTCCCCAATACTATCAGCTTAAAGCATCTCTTAGAGAAGAACTAAGTACCCCTGAATCGAATTTCACCCAGCATTAGCAAGAAAACTTGCAATCTCAGATTGATCAAAAACAGATGCATCGTATTTGATTCATCCAGAAGCAAGGTGACGATTGTAAATATGATAAACAGAAACAGAAACTAGTGGCTCAACTCAATCCTCTAATGAAGCATAAAATATCTCTGCAGCAACAGCAGCATAACAAGCTGTTCGGCTAGGAAAAACCTAAATGAATTGGGACAAAATTGTAATGGAAGTATTTTATTGTGGGGATAACAATAAAAAAGCTATTACCATCTCCAAAAATCTTGTCCAGCATGGAAGGAGTAAGCATATGAAATTTATATTTCATGCAACCCAAGAAGGACAAGTTGGTTATGTTAGTTTAGTTCATTGCAGCTCTGAAAAACAGTTGGCAATTTGGCATACATAATGACCAAGGCTCCAACCAAAAATACATTTGAATCTCTTAGGACCAAACTCAGATTTTTAAGAATAAATCTCAAGGAGTTATGCAGTGAGATTTTTAGGACACACATTTTGGCAGAAAAAGCAGTGATGACTGTGAAGTTTAGGACTGAGTTTTGTGCTTGGTTTATTGCTGAAGTTGGTGTGCATATGTGTCAGGAAAGCTTAAGTTAATGAAATTCAGCTGTGGCAGAAAACTGCTAGATACAAGTCCTTTCTCTTTTCAGTTTTCTACAACATAAGCTATTTTCAGTTCAATTCTTTTTGGTATCCCATATAGCAGGCTTGTGTATTCCTTATTTATTGTTACAATGATATTATGATCCTACTATCACAACCAAACCAACTGCAGGCTTTTGCTAGTAGTTTGTAACTGCCCTAGTCCATCAACATCCATCAAGAACCCTCTCACAGGGAATACATACATTAGGGATTCTTTTGTAAATATTGCCCTGTTCAATATGTTTTCCCCAATATTCTCTGCTTAAAGCATCTCTTGTAGTGGAACTAGGCCACTCTGAATTGAATTTTATCCAACATGAGCAAGAAAACTTGCACCCTTAAATTGATCAGCAATAGAGTTATATAGAACTTGTACAATGAACTATCCCAGTTGGTCCATGAACAATAGCATTATACCCAAAATCTAGTACTGAGTTCAGCTAGAGTTGAGTCCAACAAGACAACTATGTGCATATAAGGGTAGTTAAAGTGAGCAAAAGACATGATGAGTTAACTTCCAGCAAGCAGCATAGGGTTCCGTAAATTGAACAGCATAAGCTTCAGCAGTTAACTTGTATGGAAAATCAAAGTAAAATTAAAATAGCCTGGTTCATTTTGCAGCTAATAACAATTGGGATTAATCTAACAAACCCCTTTATTTCTAGGAATTTAAATCGGAATCCAACAGACCTAAAAAAGGAACTATAACATGAAAAAAACTAGTTGGTAGAGAAAAGTAAGAAAATATGAGCATAAAGGCAGAAACACAATTCAGAGGCTATAATAGATCCATGAAACCAGGCTATCTTAGAAATGCTAGACCTGAGCTTCCTGTGGTTGCAGTTCCATATTTGGCATGAGATCAGCATCTGAAGGTGTGCCATGGAGCAGCTGAGTGACGCAGTTGAAGAAGCAGGCAAGCAGCTGAGTGACGTAGTTGAAGAAGCAGGCGAGCATCTGACTGATGTAGTTGAAGAAGCAGAGTAGCAGCTGACGGACGTAGTTGAAGAAGTAAGCGAGCAGCTGACGGACGTAGTTGAAGAATAAGAAGGAGGCTAGGAGTAAGAGAAAGAGGTTGATGATAGAGTACCACAAAAACTGAACGACCAGAATCTGCAGGAGTGCTTCACATCCAATTATCCCTGACACGTGGAATGTTATGGTGGCACTTTGCTTGGTCATGTCAGCCATGGATGCAAGGACATGGGAAAATATAGCAGTGAGGAAAAGCAAAATGGTTGGACTTGATTGTTGGAAGGGATTGGTGTCCGAGACACCATACTTAATTCCAATACAAGTTGCCTCTAAGGCCATAACAACAAGGTAGGCATTGTTGCTATTCATAGTGAAGATGGAGATGAGAGTGAAAGCGGGAAAGAAAGAAAGATAATTATTGTATAGAGAGGGGGCTTGAATAGGAGGTGCCAATGGGAACTGAGGAGGAGGGGATGAGTTTGATTTTAAGAAAAGGGGCTTAATAGGGTTACCTGTAGGAGAAAACAAGTAAAGGTACCCAAATGAACAGTATAATCAAAATGAACTTATGACTATTTTAGATGTAGAACGTACAGCAGACGGGGCCCAGTACGTGGCATTTTATGTCGTTGGGGTCGGTGCGTGATAAAAAGTTAGGCATGACAATTATAAAGTATTTTTACGAATTTTAATATAAAAATAAAGAAAAAAAATTGTTTTGAGAAACAAAAATATTTTTGAATTGTTTTTAAACTTTAATCCAAACATGTACATGATTGAGGCTTCCCCTTTTAAAAAAGTATTTATAATTAAATTGAATTTATGCGATGATTTTTATTATGATATGATTTATTATTTTTATTATTTTCACTAATAAGACTGCCTAGTCTTAAAATTGTATAATTGAAAATTTTGGATGAGGATGGATTGAAAAAAATATTGTATTAATTTTTAAATATTTTAAGTTTTAGTGAGTATTATAATAATGAAGATCTTGATTTATTTTTAAAAATAAATATATTACAGGAAATATAAAGAAAAAATTCCATACTCTACTAAAAATATTAAATTATATTAAAATATTATATTCTTTTTCAAATTGGTTACATTTGTATCCTGAATGTATGTCTTTGTACAATGTAGTTCTTGAAAGTATGTAGAAATTCACTTTTTAGTGTAACATCCTCTTTTTTCTAGTTTATCTAATACAAAAATAAGATTTATTATTTTAATAATTATTAATATTATTGGTGACTGCAACTATTTTTGGAAATATTGTTTTAATAAAATAAGAATTTGAAAGAATTCTTATTTAAATTCAGAGAAAAATGGATAAACTTGAATAAACTAAAACCGGTGCATAAGATTAAAATTTTTAGTAAAATTGAATATCAATGAGACATCCTCTAATTCCATTTTTTTCTGTTTACAAAAATAAATAAATAAATACTTTATATTAGTCTGTTACTATTTAGGTTAATATTTTTAATAACTGTATTTTCAGCTAGTTGTGAAATTATATTTTAACTAAGCTAAAATAATTAAAAGAACTTATAATTAATTGATTTTAAAAAAATATCTTGGATTTAGATAAGTTACAAATATGTGTGTGAATCAAATTAAAATTTGTAAATTTATAGATTAAAAAAAAAGTTGTTTACCAAAAAAAAAAGATGTTAGTTAATGAAACTTAGAAATTATTGTATGTGTGCTAAAGTATTTACTTGATCATGTAATCAAATAAATTGGTAAGTGTTAGATCAAGTTAATTAATTTAGTGAGTTGGTTGAGTTTATTTTCTTTTTCTTTTTCCTTAGGTCTCCAAACTGCACAACCCATGTGATTAAATTATTATTTTTGGACACTACTATTTTCACTCCATTTTTTGCTTTTTTCATCCCTTTCTTTTTAAAAAAACTATAAAAATACATTTCTAACCCTATCCCTTCCCCTCCCCTCTCACATTTAACTTCTCACCCTCTTCTCCTTCTCACTTCCGCCACACTTCCCTTCCCCACATCCCACCGCTTTCTCTTCATTCCTTTGAGCCCCCAACTCCCTATTCGTCATCGGAGCTCTTATTTCGTCGCTAAAATTTTGTTGGAAAGCCACATTTGTCTCGCATTCCTCAACCTGTGAGTTCACCCCCCCCCCCCCTTTTTTAAGTTTTTGATTTAACAGAATCACAATTCCGTTGTGTAGTAATATACAATGGAATCGCGATTCCATTACATAACAAAATCGTGATTCCGTTATGTATTGAGTGAATTTTAAATTAAATTTTTATTTAATTATTTATATGATTTTAATTATTTGTTTTTTGAATATTTTTTATTTTAATGAATTAAATAATTTGATTTATTTGTTTTTAAATTAAATTTTTATTTAATTATTTATATGATTTTAATGATTTGAATTATTTGTTTTTTTAAATAGTTTTTTATTTTAATGAAATAAATAATTTAATTTATGTTTTTTTAAATTAAATTTTTATTTTAATTATTTATATGAATTTAATAATCTAAATTATTTGTTTTTGATAATATAACTAATTTAATAATAAAATTAATTATTTTTAGAATATTTCTAATTAATAATATTGATTATATTTGATTATTAATTATTTACTAACTAATTTTCAGGTTCATTATGTCACACACAAGATTTGGTGTTCCTCTTCTTGGATAAGGCCCTTTACTAAATGATGCACCAGGCACATTTCGACGTCCACTGCCGACTGCATTCGCATGGTGGGCTAGATAGGCTACAACAACTAGGGAGTAGTGCAGACAACAACAACAGTAGCAGTAGCAGCATGAGGAGGAGGTACATGATGATGTACTTGAGGCAAAGGAGCCTGAGGCAGATTTGGCTCATCTAATTGTTGGACGTCCATTTCCAGGAGGTCCTATAAACCTGTCACTACTTAGGTCCTATAAGGACCATGTTGCATGACATATTTAGATGGACCAGCCCCTGCGCGAGATAAGGTTGATTAGCCACGAGGGTAAGGTATTGTCAATGTCGACAGATCCACAGGTGGCGAAACTTGTGCAGAGTTCGAGTCTCGTCCCATTAATAAAGGCACAATATGTTGTTGCCAACAAGGGCATGGTATATGCCTTTGTAGGTGGCATAAGGATACCATCTCCTTCCACCTTCCAGTGCGGGAGATGACCATCACCCTAAATGATGTGTCATGTCTCCTACACTTTCCTATTACAGGCAAGGTGTGCGAGCACGCCTATTACAGCTACGATGAAACCATTAGGCTATTGATGGCACTATGTATGTTGACGCATATACTGCAACAGTGAAAGGAGCTCGCGTGGAGTTATCTTAGCTAAGGGACATATACTGTGCACATGTCGCAATTGGGGAGACAACATTCGGTATGACAGCATATCTCCTATATCTTGTCAGCTGCACGATATTCGTTGACAAAAGCTCTACACATGTCTGTGTTTGCTATTTGGACCTCTTACACAAGTTGCAGGCATGCGCAGGATATTCTTGGGGTTCAGTTGTGCTGGCATACCTATACGACCAACTTAGCATTGCTAGCCTCCGTTCTATGGCACAATTTAGAAGATACACAAGCCTCCTAATAGTGTAATTTTTTATTTTAGGGTTTATATTTGTTTATGTTTTATTTTTCTTATGTAATTTAAGTTATTAATTGTTTGTTACAGATGTGGATCTACGAGCATTTCCCTACCGTCATGGAGAGAACATCAATCGTCCCTTACTCAAAGCAGCATCCTCGCCTCTATCGATGGAAGGTGACAAGGAGCACAGGTCTTACATTAGGGACTAGGTAAGCACTAGACCAGTTGTAGATGAACAACTTTGTGTAGGTGTCATATGACACACATAAGGTCATTCGCTCATTGGAGTCCATCTCACTTTACTTAGGCTTCATCCTCTACTATACCTGAATGTGCACACATCTGACGGAGAGGGTCTTAAGGCAGTTTGGCTATATCCATGGGATCTCTCGCCTTCCTCTTGCTGACTTCTCATCGTTGACTAGCTAGTTTGATGACTGGGTGGGCTGGGAGGCGCGCGTGGTTGAGAGAGGAGCAATTGTGCCGCATGAAGCTTCACAGAGTTGTGATGATGGCTACCTTGAGTGGTTCCACTAGGTATCTCATCCGTATTTGTTTCCTTTGGGATTAGGAAACCCTCTACGAGGCCCTCGGTGAGTTCCTGTGCAGCTTGTGAAAGAGTCTTCATCCAATGACTCTCATTCATGCGAGGTAAGCATCCATATCTTTATATTATATTTTTTCAATGACATTGACACAATTTTTAATAAAAGTTTGCATTTTTTTTTTTGCAAGCACAATGGGTATAACACTCATTCACATTGAACATAACCCATGCTTATTTACTTATTTAATAATGTGAGTAAAATTTTTCTCCGCTTTTAATAATAGAAAATTTGTAAATTTAACAAATTTTGAAAATGGTAGTAAAAAAAATAAAATATGTATGTATTCATCATAGAACTATACATCATGATTTTATAATCAGAAAAATTACTGAAATATAGGGAGATCAAAATATACATCAAAATAGTTACTACTTATTCCTAGTACATCAAAAAGATCTTAGTCAGAGTAGTGTTCGTCTACCCTATCCCATAAAATAACAAACTATCAAACTAGCCCTATAAGTCATCATCAACAGCAGGGTCTTCATTAACCGCGATCAATATTTGCATAAAAAAAAGTAATGGAGTGAGGGGGATCATCTATGGTAAGAATTCTATCATAAAATACAAATAAATATATAGTTGACAATAAAAGGGAAACCTAAAGTTTATTCTATGTTATACTATCCTTGACTCGGTATAGATCCATACTTTCCACTAGTGAGTAATAGTTCTCAACAGAATCTAAAAAGTAATTGAGAGTACATATACCTCTCTCAACATCATCACATGGTATAGTCTTCATCATCAATGAGAAACAACTATTAGTCAGGACGTCCATTTATAGAGGTATACTCTCAAACCAATCCCAGAATGCTGAGCAATTGTCGGGGTTATTGAGCTTGGTCAGGCGAATATCCCTGCTTAAGGGCGTTACCTGGCCATTGGGACCTTCACCACTCGATGCCTACCCCCAAGACCTCTGCAAGTGGGTCTTACCTTTCATTTCTTAGCTTACCAAACTGTAACTTCCCTAGTAGGATGTCATGCCACTACATGTCACTTGTTTTACATTACTCATTAATCTGTCAAATTTTCACTTCTCAAACAGAGGTTTTCCTGGTCTCATTTAATTTGAGCACTAGTACAATTAATATTTCTGCCTTAAATTACAGAAATTACACAGTACCAAAATTTTAATAGAATAACAATTTAGTAATCACATAAAATTTTAGTAAAATAATGACATAGTAATTATAATTTAATTACTGAAATTTTGGCAGAATAACAACTAAATAAATACATTTTAATTTTCTAAATTTAAGTAGAGTAACAACATAGCAAGGATAATTTAATAATTTAAATTTAAGCAAAGTAACAACATAGCAAGTATAATTTAATAATTTAAATTTGAGTAGAGTAACAACTTAGCAAGTATAATTTAATAATTTAAATTTGGGTAGAATAACAACTTAGCAAAATTTAAAGTTTAACATCAAACAATATAACAATGATAATAATAATAAAACTTAAGCCTAAACGAGTTTAGGGAAAAGCCATTCCTACCAATATGCAAAGTGACAATAATTTAAAAACAATCCCACTCCCCCTATTGCCTCTAAGGTGGTTGATGAAGAGGATGAAATTGCTGATTCAAAGTTCCTAGGAAGAGAACTTTACTAGTTGTTGGAAAACTAGTGAAATTTTAGCATAAAAACAAAGTAAAAGAAAAAAATTTCTAGAGAGAGAAGCTCTCTAAGAATTTGGGTAGCTTGAGATAGTGGAGGATGTGAAGAATGTCCAAAATACATGGGTATTTATAGGAGAAGAAGGGAGCATAGGTATCTCCTAAGTGACATAAGCCATTATGTCATAAATAAGGTTTTTTAATTTATTTTTAATTCAATTAAAGGACAAATATGCAAAACTAGGGACACATGTCAATTTTAGGTGATGAATTACGTCCTTGTAGGTTGAAAATGTGCTGGGTGAGTTGTCCTAAAGCTTCCTAATATAAATTTTAACTGTAATTGATTAGCCAGTACCAATAAAAAAGCCTAAACTTTGAAAAAATAGCTTTTAATATCAAAAAAATGAAATTAAATGAAAAACTGGACAAATACATTATTTTTCATCAAAAATAAATTTCTAATAATTAATTTGAATTTTTATTAATTTATTTCAAATTATATATATTTATTATATATTTTTAAGCTAGAAAATTCATCAAAAATTCATTTTAATTCAATAAATATCAAAATTTTTATGAAAATTCTAAAAATAAATGTTTCACCTATAAATAAACTGAAATTACTTTTTTACCATTTCTGGATGTCAAACCAATACTAGCTAGGCTTATAGACAAGCAAGGACATTTTAGTCATTTTACATAAAACTTTCAAAAAAAATTCAGAATTATACTTTAATATATATAACATGATTCCAAGCTCAAATTGACATTTTGATGTCAATTGAATATTTTCTCATGTCAACTCTAAATACTCAAAAATAGAGACAAAATCGTCATTTCATAATTTCTTTGGGCTCCAACTCAAAAAAATTATTAAAAATCATGATTAAATAGCTCTTGAAATTCTGAGTGTAATGATGGGAATTAGAATTTTGAAATTCCTTCCTGATTTTTTAGAATTATGTTGTTAAATATTAGAAAAAGAATTGAAAAATTGAAATAAGATTGTTATATTTTTTCACTATTTTTATTTCAAAATAAATTTTTTATAATTAAATATATTTTGTAGAAAATTTTCAAATATTTTGAGGTCAAAAAGTTTCTGGTTGGTTCCAGCAGTCAACTAGGAGTATTTTTGTCAGTCCACAAAAATTATCTCAATAAATTTATGAAAAATTTCTAAAATTATTATTAATTATTCTAAGTATATTGATAACCTAAAAACAATTTGTAATCACTTCTAACTATTTTATTTATTATTCTGTTATTTGACTTTTTAGGGACCAAATGATCATTTTACAAATTTTCAGGCTTCGTTCCAAAAAATTATTAAAAATCTAAACTAAATACTACTACTACTACTATGAATGTAACCATAGGGATCAAATTTTTGAGATTCCCATTCAGTTCTCCAAAAATAAACACAGAATAATTAGGAAAATAATTTGATAGGAAAAAATATGGGTGTTACAGTGGAAGACAATTGCTGGCATTATGGAGCATATACTGCATCTTTAGGTGGTGCTTGAGGACACAAACGGTGATAGGATGATCTGGAGGCATTGGTCATTGCTCAGTCAGGCATGGCCTCTAGGTGCACCTATCAGAGGAGGAGGTGGAGGAAGACGACCACCACATTTGATGGTTGACTTTTTTTTTGTTTTTCACTGTTAGATCCTTTTTTAGTATTTTAGACATTATGTATGGATCTTATTATATATATATATATATATATATATATATATATATATATTTGGATTTTTTAGATATCTTAGATTTTATATATGTTACGCTTATTGCATTGTAGGTATCACTATTACGTTGTTACAATTATAGCATGTAATACAAATAAAAACAAACAAACAACACGAAAACAATAATATTCCATAAATTAGAAAGCACTTTTACATAAATTCGATACAAACACAAATAACAATAAAGAACGTGCATCGTCATGGTCCACTTAAACTAACAATTGCTTAGTCGTTGGAGTTGGTTGATGCCTCAGGTTCACACAAGCAAGCTATTATCTCTTTGGCCGCTCGTGGTCGAGGCAGACGGACAAGGATCTCTTCAGGAGATTTTCCTAACATAGCGTACAACTCAATTGGCGCAAACCTACGAAATTGGCTAAAGACAGACAATATCTTTGCCACATCCTTGTCGTCTTTAATGTCCATAGACCCATAATGAACACATCCATTCCCTATAGGTATAAGTTGACGGTATTGAATATCAAGTATTTTTTTGCTACTTTCAATCGCATCTTGAATTTTTTTCTTCAAAGCAGCAACCATCATGTCCTTAGTAACCCTGATAAAAGCAGGACTATGAGGACATTGAAACAAGATCCCTTCAGATGTTGTTGTCATCTGACCATCGTAATACACCATAGTAAGGAATTCATCCATCTTCAAAGGAGAAGAAATAATATGGAATGAAGATGGCTATCAAGAAAAGCAATGGTAAGTGCTACAAAGCATACATCTCTCTTATACTAATGCAAATACTATTCATGTGTTAGATAATCATTAAAGGCTTTGTCCTGTGAATCAGGAAAAGAAACGATTGAGATTACACTGACTAAATCAATGGTCCAAATAGCACCGATTCAAGTGTGTGTCTTGTTCACGCGTTAGAGAATCATTCAAAGCGATGTCCTATGCATAAAAAAAAAAGAAACGATCCAGATTGCACTAATTGAATCGAGGGTTTGGATCGCACCAATTCAAACGCGTGTCCTGTTCATGAGTTAGAGAATCATTACAAGTGATGTCTTATGCGTTAGAAAAAGAAATGGTCGATATTACACATAATAAATCAATGGTCCAGATCGCACCGATTCAAACTTGTCAGTAAGCCATTAAAAGTTGTACAAAAAAAAAATGTGAATTTAATAAATATAAACAATTAATTTTCAAATACATAATGGATGAGATTGATATATAACAGAAATGTGTTTCTATTGTATATTTTTAATAAGTACATAATGAAAACACGTTTCCATTATACAAAATCACAATAGAAGTGCGTTTTCGTCAAAAAGTATTTCGGAATAAAAAAATCCAAACAAAATTTTAGGTGAAAATAGCAAAAAAATGGAGTTGGAATAACAGTGCCCTATTTTTTTTAGACACTTAAGTCCCCAAAGGTTTGGGCTGAGTTACATGTTTTATTTCTTTTGGGCCCAAACCGTGAGTATCACTCTTGCACTGGAAACTTGCTCCAATTCAGAAATCCCCCTAGTGTAAGTCTTAGCTCAATCTTGTGGGTGACTCGCTGCTACAAGCATGACCAGCTATTTCCATGCAACGATTTTGTGCAATCACGTGCCCCATTCGTCACCGACCCACTAATCAATGGAGACTCCAACTGGCCTCACTCTGTGATATGGTTGAAGTTTGTTCTCTAATTTTCCATAATGATTATGGTGTTAAATTATTTAATTGGTCTAATGAGAATGTGAAACCTCAAAGGTTGATGGTGAATGCATTGTAAAATTTGAAATTCTTCTCCTCCTATTGCTCGTCGGTAAGGGACTACGGGGAGGTTTGAGATTTTTTGTTTTCTATTCTTGGGTAAGGAATTGATGCGTTAGGTCTAGAATTAGGTGTATTGGATTGAGAAGGGGAAACATCTGTGAAGTGTTCAAATTTTGTGTAGCACTGGAACAAATGGGAGAAGCATAATGCCCGGAGAAGATGAGTTTGCTGCAAGTCGAGTAAATTCCAGGAAGGAAGCGTGTAGCACCGTGTAGGGGTTCTATTTTTTTTTTTCTTCTGCCTTTTAGAGTAAACTAGGCCTAGTGTTATGGACCCTAACTTACCCAATCCATGAGTTACTCCATAAAACTTAATACATTAATACATTTTAAGAGAATGTAAAAGATTGATTAGAACTTGCTTGTAATTTGGGCCATAGATTAAAGACTTATGATTAATTCAAAGATCATAAAAAAAGATTAGAGTCTAAAATAGAACAATAAATATCAGATGGATCATAATACTTCTTACCATAACAATGAAAAAGGATGATAACAAAACTATAATCGATATAAGAACTTTAGTAGTCCATGCGTTTTGGACTTGAAGTCATCCGTGTACAATAGGGGTAAACAGTATTTGAAAATTTTAAATTTGGTGCAACGTAATTAATTCACTAATAATATTTCAAAATATAACAATGATAATAATAATAAATAACAATAATGGTAATAATGATAATAATAAATAACAATAATGGTAATAATGAGAATTAAATATAATAATACATGTTATGAAGTTATTTGTGGGATTTGTGGTTTGGGCATTTTAAATAATTAAAATGTTGAAACTTTTTAAAGAAAGCTAAAAATTATAGTATGAGTGCCATTTAAAGAAATGAGCTTTCAGGCATTGTTACTATTGATTTGAGGTAGTAGTAGTAGAAAATATAAAATGTTAGAGTATAAGTGCCATTTAAAGAAATGAGCTTTCAGGCATTGTTACTATTGATTTGAGATAGTAGTAGAAAAATATAAATGAGAAAATAGATAAATTTTTTTGATTGGCTAAAAGAAATTTATTAACAGTAAGACAAACCAAGTACAAGATGTGCAAAGAATGAGAAAATAGATAAATAAACTATTAAATATAATATAAACTTGTAAAAACAACTAGTAATAAATAAATACGGTACTAAAATAAACATTAGCACTAATTATAATAATATTACAATAAAATATACTCCTAAGTACATAATAAGACCACTTAAGCGAAGTAGAGTGTAAAGTGAGTTGTACCATAAAATTTAATAAGATGAGAATAAAATTATACTTACATATTCTTAAGGGTGAGTGAAAGTCTAACTCTTAGGAGTGAGCTAAAACAAAGAGGGATGAAATGATACATAGGAATTTAACATTAATTTAATTTATTCTACATTGTTGTTAAGTTTTATTGAGAATGAATTGATTCTATTTGATGGTGTTATTATACCATCATGTGCATGCTAGTTAGTCTGTGTATTAGAGTTGATATTGAGTGAAGATGTGGACCTTAACTTTTAGTTAATAGGATTCGTAATGAAGCCTACTATTGACAAATTGAAAATTTGGTATTGAGGGAGATTGAGATCCTTTGGTGAAATACTTAATTGATATCAACTTTAATAAGATATACCATAATTATATCATTGTTTGTTGGACTTGGAGTTCTAGAGTAACTACACCCTATGATGGGGTGTAAGTCTTATAGTGGAGGCCAAAGAGACCTTGATGGCACCTAGTACATGTCATCCCACGGGAAACTAGAGGATCGTGACCCTGTGCAGTGGTCAAGATGGCTTGTGCACTAGCATTTCTGACAAATTACTATAATTTATCCATGATCAATGGATAATATTGTCACGCACTTGTTACCACTAAAGGGTGTTCCCATCCCAGTTTTGGTTGGTAAACCAACAAAGGCTATTCTCTTTCTAGCTTTGGTTGGTGAATCACCTAATGTTATTTCCATTCTATGTTAGGTGAATATTGATATTGATTGGCATGCTTGGGTAAGTGGAGTATGAGCTTCTAATCTTGCTACTCTATTATTGGAAAGTTCTTTATGGAGATGAGTCAGCATCTTTGCCTTCATACATTACATTTGGCTATTATTTGTAATTTCCTCTATTTATCTGAATTGATTATTTTTGTTATGATTATTTGCTAGATTAGGCCCATTGTATGTTTTGTTGCCACATGACGCTTTAGGTAGATACTTAGCTCCCTATTCATTTGTCTCTATGTTGTTTTTCTTTTCTTTTTGCTTGTTGTCGTGTGCTTCCCCCACCCTATTAGATGGCAGCAATCGAGCTCAGTGTGGCATAGCAAAAGCTTGGTGGGATCTCTCCATGTTTTTCCTATGTCAACTCTCCATCACTTTATTTTTGTACAAGTAAAGTTTATTTATTAGATATGGTCAACTTTAAGGAATTTGTAAATTATATCTTAACCTTTACATATCTATTGTTCATGATGTATGTTAAAAAAAAAAACTATTTCATATTTTTGAGAATATGACAGATGTCATGTAAGCACTATTTGCTATTGTTAATAATAGAGTAATATAATTTTGGGATGCTACATTTAGTCCCTGAATGTATTTTTTTCTTTTGTACAATTTAATCCCAAGTTACTCACTTTTAATTCATCTAGTAACGTCAAAAAGTGAGTAATTTTAGATTTTTAGAGACTTATTTGTACAAATATTGAATTGATAAAACTTTTTACCGTTGATATATAAATACATAATCTATATTATTTTCCCCATGGTGTTAACAAAATTATAAATAAAAAAATTATAGATAAAATATTAAGAGAATGTTATTCAATAATAAAATTCATTTACGAAACTAAAATTCTATACCTCTTTTGGTACATTTTTTTTCATTTACAAAACTAAAATTCAAAACCTTATTTAAGAGAATGAGTATTAAAATTGTATTAAATTTTAGGAAACAACTTATTAAAATATGTCAAGTACCCCACTCGTTTTATAAATGTATTGAAATATGTATGTCATGTACTTTATATAAGTTTTACATATGTCCTTTTTGGAGATATTTGATAATAAAGAAAAAGTTTTATACATACATAATTAAATTTCATTTAAATAATAAGAAGAACAAAATTCTCACCTTTAAAATTTGAAGTGATTTAAATATGTGACTAAATAAAAATATAATTATGTGATATTAATTTTTAATTAGGCTTTCTCAATTCATCTTGATGGTATACATAAAAAGCTAAGACTTAGATAAATTTTTTAATGTTATTATTTAATTAAAATTAAAGTTTAACTTTAATAATTTGTTATTGACTTTTATTATATAAGTTAATTATCAAGATAAAGTTTAAATTCAAATTGGGAAACAAAGTCAACATACTTATGGATGTTTGGTCAGCTTTTTGTCTTATATACAATATAACTGCCTAGTTACTCTTACGACATACTGGTTAGGTATATAATGATAAATTTATTTTTTATTTAAAAATATGCAAAAAAAATTATATATAAATATATGTTAAGTAAAAGATGTAAAATTTATGAGACAAAAAATTGCTAAATAATAAATGTAAATTTTCTTACATAAAATAATATTCAAAATATTTTTAAAAAACTTAAAAGTGAATGAATAAAAAAGGGAAATTTTGTGGTACCTAACTAATTTTAAGGGTTTGGGTACCTAGCTAAGTTGGTCCAATTGTTATATGGCAATTGGACAAAACAATTAAAAATAATAATGTTGATATAAACATATACATATCTTTATTTTATTTACATTTTAGTCTTGAAAAGGCTGACTTTCAAATTATAAACTTTTCACCCTCGTATTACACTGAATTAGTTTAATAATCCGTACCTTATACAGGTATTAAGTTTACAATTTATAAATTTGATATGTTATTATATCTTTTAATACATTTCTAAATTATTTATTAATTTTACAAAAACAAATGTTAGTAGATATGTGTGTGTGTATATATATATATATGTATGTATGTATAATAATAATAATAATAATAATAATCATAATAATAATAATAATAATAAATACTAATATATAATCAACTAATTGTATATCCATACATTTCTTATATCTTTTTAATTTACAAAATATATGTTCATAGAATATTTTACTATGACCTTTGACATTTGTTCTGTGATTTTTGGTCCTATATCAAACATTTTCATTATATTAAATGACAATAATATTTAATTTTGAATAAATATATAATAGACAATAGTCTTGACCTTGATTTTCATGGTATATTAAAGCAATCATTCAAGTATTTATTTATAATATTAAGTACAATGTGTTATTTATATTACTTTTGATTTTAATTACATTCCAAGAATTGAAGTTTTTTAAAATTTGATTTTAAATAAAATATTGATTCCTATTTACACTTGTGATTCAATTCTTTCATTTTTGAAGAAAATTTGCATCTTGAGTTATAAGATAATAAATTAAGGACTATAATTTCAAACTTTGAATTTTATGGGACTAAAATCAAAGTTAGTAATTTTTGGGGTCTAAAACCAAACTTTAAAGTTTGATTTTATAGGACTAAAATCAAACTTTAAAGTTTATAGGGACTAAAACCAAATTTTGAAAATTTCTAAGGACAAAAAAACACACGTCACATGGCAAACATGTGATAACCACATAGATGTTGTGTCATTCAAAATGTTCACGTGTACAATGATGATGTGACATCACTGTTAATTGCATTGACGGAGTTAGTGACTAGGGTTTAATGTAACACACTTTTTAAAATGGAGGACCAAAAGTCAACAATTTTGAAAGGAAAGACTAAAAGCAAACATTTACATATTTATAGGGACCAAAAAAATGTTTAACCCTAATCCTAATTGCCCAATTAATAAGACAATATGCATATCCTTACTTATAAAGAATCTCTATTTATTTATGTTAAATTATATTTATTTTCTAATAAATAAGTTTATTTTGGGTAAAAATTTAAATTACATATTTATATATTTAATTTTTATTTCTAATTATGTTTTGTATATTTCAGTAATGATAAAATTATTCTCATGTTCAAAGTATTTTAAATAATTACTATTGATAAAGAAATCATACATGTTAGATTATACTTTATATTTCAAATTCTTATTATTATATTTTAAATATATTTATTTATTTCAAAAAATTAAAATTTTAATATTAAATCAGAACTACTAAAATCTTGATATGTTTATTTTGGAGATATTAAAACCATGATATTAAATCATGAAATTAAATCATAAGTCTAAATAATATACTAGATCCAAATCATGCTATTAAAATTATATTGTGACAAATTGATAGAATCTCTCCATCTTTTATGTCACTATGATATTAAATTGCATTTCTTACAGTAAAATAAGTATCATGCTTTGATATTTGAACTTAAATAATTAAAAATTTTAAATATAAATCAAAAGTTAAAATTTGAAATCATTTATGTTTGGCACATGAAATTTAATCAGTAAATTATTTATAATAAAAATAATTATTTTTTTAAAAGAAAGATTGAATGTTTCAATTGTAAACATCGCTTATTAGAATCTTGATCATTCTCAAATGAAAAATGCTTTTTCGTACGAAATCCTTTTTCATCAAATTTACACAAAGTGTGATTTCTCTTAGCATCTAATTTATATATTTTGATATTTTTTAAAATTAATATTTATTTTAAAAATGGGTGTCAAGTCACGCTTGTGGTTCATGCATATCATACAAATGGTTTTCGTATTGAATAGCAATGCTGTTCTCAAATCAACATACATCATTAAATTTAACTAATTAATAGTCACAAAATATATCATAGTTGCTCCCTCTAAACTCAAATATAAACAAAAATTTTTGATGTATGATAGTCTAAAATATAAGCAAATCTAACTAATTGCACGCTATTTATACTTCAATTATATAATTCAATAATATCACCTTGATCATTGGAAACATTGAAAATGTTTTCTTTTAATTGTACATTATTATTAGATTTTATTTTATCATGTAATTTTGTTGTGTTAATTTGTTATATGTGATCTATTTTGTAATTAGACTAGGAGAATTTTTTTTGGTATAACCAAGAGGTATCTCAAGCTTTTAATTGACACTCAACTAATTTTCCTCCCACTGAGTCGTCTCATTTTAAGTAGTACCTCTAGCTGCGACTCCATTCCCAAGCCAAGAATTAATACATAAAGTATATCATGAAAATTAGTGTGATACATAAGTGGATATTTTAAAATTGTTTCCCAAATATTTTATGCTACATAAAGATTAGAATATCCAATCTTTTCACTTGATTTATAGCTATAATTGCCCTTTTGAATTTCAAATGTCAATTGGTATCATCATTATTTTTTAAATGTAGGAGACATATAATGACTAATTCAATACAAATTATTAATTCAATACAAATTTAAATAATTATTACCTTATACACCATATTAAATATATTACTCTCACAATTTTTACATTAATATATATTTTTAAAATTTTTACAAATTCTACTCTACCTTTTCCTTTTTTCACAAAATCCAACAAATTAAAATGGAATATCAATTTCTCCAAGGCCTCAACACAGATCATGATGATTGGTTTCTCAAAATGATCTTATTAAATTATTGAAAATGATCAAAATCTTATTGAAAATGATACTACTAGATGAATAGGTAAACATTTCTTTTTAAATTTTATACATCATTCATAAAATTATTTCATATATCATGTTTAAAGTTTTTAAAATTTTAATATACTTTATCCTCTTTAAATATAAAAATATCACATCAACAAAGTTCATGTTGTTGTCAATTTATTTTCCACATTAATGCTCTAAAAACATTTTTCCAAACAAAGCTTATAATCGATTTTTCTTTATATAAACCAACCTAAAACATACCCTTACAAAGTGATTGACTTAATATCTTTCACTCAAATTGTTATAAATATAATGTTTTCACTCTTAAATACATTTTTTTATCTTATTTAAAAAAAATTATATTTAATATTAATTAAAAATTTTATTTATATTTCAACAAATACCCACTAACATTACATATCACACAATGGAAAATAATTTTCCAAATTTAACTATTTTAACAAATTTTAAATTGTTTTAATTTATTTAATATTTCCAAGTCTTACTCTTATTTGTACTTTTAAATACATTGTAACGATAAAGAAAAATTTTATTTTAAATTTCAATCATATTTTACAAGAGGAAGACATATGCACCATAAGAAATTTAAAATAATCCCAGCAATTTTTTATATAGGCAAAATAGTCCAAACAAATGATACTTATAACCTAGTCAAACGAACATTGAAAGAGTGGTTTTACTTTACAACTATTGTCAACAAAATCAATGACTCATCCATTAGCATTACTCTGTAATACTTCAAGTTTGGTTGGGTTCCTTAAAAGCTCTATCACAAAGGGTTGAAGATAGAGCTATATCAACATGTACCAAATTAATTTTACACAAAATTATAATAAAATAATATACTCTAACAAAAAAATCTAATAATCATTATTTAGCTCATCTTTTATTTCAGACATTATTGACACACTTCATGCATTGAGATGTGAAGATATATCTCTCAATGACAAACCAACAAAAATAAGAATGTTGGAATTACTACTCAAAGAGTACAGAAAATATCTTTTTAATTTTTCCCCACAAATTAATTATATATTTTGTTCAAATAATAATTTTGTACTTCACCAATTTATATTTCTTTCCAAAGTACAAAGTAATAAAAAACATTATATTTTCACATCTTTCATTTCTTTATTGGTTAATGTTCAAAAACAAAATTGTGAAACTTATAATCCATTTTAATGATTTTACAAAACAAATAAATGTACTCATACTTACTTTTAATATTCTCAATCTTTATATTTATTATAAACAGTAATATCAACAAAATATAAATAAAGTGAGTATTTAAAAGCATTATTTTTATATCGTAATTACTTTTTTAAACAAATATTTTATTAAATTGCCACAAAATTATTTTTGAAACACAACTCTCCAACCTCCCTCCTCTTTTAAAAAAATAAAAAATTCTATTATTATTATTATTATTATTAATTGAAGTAAATTATTTGTAAAATTAAATTTCCTTGCAATGCTATTATTATAATTTAAATTTAAATTATTTGACTATAAATAAAGTCATAAATACAACGCTTTAATTATTATCATATAAACATATTTTATTTTTTCCCTTCCTCCTTAAATTACAACACAACCTAATTTTACTATAAATTCTTTTAAAAATTCATTTTATTCATTATGTAAATATTTATATAAACAAATGCATTTTATGATCCACTAATTTTAGATAAACAAAATTTTCTACTTCATTCACTTCAATTTTAATTCTTAATGCATCCCTAATCCTTTACAAATCTTATTATACACAATGCTCACCATTGCACATAGTGCTCACGTTTGATTTATCCTCATGTTCAACAACCGTATTAATTGCACTTACAATGTCTCATCACAAGGGGACATATCTAGTGAGAAGGACATTTTTTTTATAAGATTGAGAGAAATAAATCTAGACCATACATGAATAGTCAAGAATTAATGTCATGTGACTTTTTAAAAATTTACATGACTTAATTGTTTTAATCTTGACTATTCATAATAAAATATAATGGATAATATTTTCTTTCACTCTCATATAAAAAGGCTCTTTCATTAGATATGTCCCCCATCCAACATATCTTAACGATCTCCATCTCCTAAATTTTATCAAATATATGTTTTTTACATATAAACCTTATAGTCTTTCTATTTCAACACATATTTTACAATCGTTTAATTTTATAATTTAATGTAATATATTTTATAAAGAGAAAATAGGCTATGCACTGATGGTGTAAAGCCATTTTACACTGTCATCTAATTACAAACCATCATGTATAGTAAGTTTGTTAACTTTTACAATAATTATCTTAAAAGTCATAATAATGGTAATTTTTGATTAGTTGACAGCGTAAAACTTTAAAACTTTTTATATTGATAGTACATAATGTAACACCCTCACTTTTACTTAAATTATTATTTTTGATTATTCTATATTTAATTCTAAAAAAATCAGGGAAGGAATCTAAAATTCTAATTCCTAAGATTAAAATCAAAATATCAAAAACTATCTAATTGTAATTTTTAATAATTTTTCCGAGTCAAAGCCGGAGAAATTAGAAAATGACGATTTTGTCCTTATATTAAGAGCAGACATGAGAAAAAGATTTAATTGACATTAAACTGTTAATTTGAGTTTAAAATCATGTCATATGTATTAAAATATAATTTTGGAAATTTTCTGGGAATTTTCAGAAATTCCTGTGCAAAATGACCAAAATACCTCTAATTGTCAAATAACCAACTCAGTATTACTTTGACATCCAAAAAAAGTGAAAATAAAATTTTTAGTACATTTCTAGATAAAATATGTAATTTTAGAATTTCATAAAAAATTGAGCATTTATTGAATTAAAATGGATCTAATATGAATTTTCTAAGCTTAAAATATACAAAATATACATATATAATTCGAAAAAAATAATAAAAATTAAAATTTATTTTTAGAAATTATTTTTGATGAAAAATATTACATTTTTTCATATTTATATTTAAATTAATTATTTTGATATTAAAAGTTCTTTTTTTCAAGTTTAGGCGATTTTATCGGTACCGGCTAACCTAATTACAGGTAAAATTTACATTGCAAATCTTTGGGACAGCTGCTATCCCACATTTCAGCTCTAAAGGGGAAGTGATTCACCAGCTAATGGGATATGTGTCCCTAATTTTCAATTAAAAATAGAAATTTGACATAATGGCTTATGTCATTTTAAGGACACCTAGCACCTCCATTCCTCTATAAATAGCAATCTCCATGAGCCATTTTTCAGCACCTCCTCTTCTTCTCCCAAGTTCTACAATGCCTCCATAGCCACCTTCCTCCATAAAAAAAATTTCTTACACTAAAATTCTACTAGTTTTCATTAACTAGTAAAATCTTCTTCTTAGGAGCTTTGCATTAACATCTTCACCGACTCTTTGAGGTAATGGGGGGAGTGAGGTAGGTTCTAAATTTCAATTACTTTGCATGTTGGTAGGAAGGGTTTTTTTTTTTCCCTAAACCTGTTTAGACTTAAGTTTTATTATTAATATTATTGTTATATTGTTTGATGTGAAACTTTAATTTTTGCAAAGTCGTTATTTTGCTCAAATATAAATTATTAAATTATATTTACTAAGTTGTTACTCTGCTCAATTTTAGAAAATTAAAATACACTTATTAAAGCTGTTACTCTGCTCAATTTTATAAAATTAAAATGTACTTACTAATTTGTTACTTTGTTCAAATTTATATAATTAAAATACATTTATTAAGTAGTTATACTGCTCAAATTCTAGACAACTATAGTATAATTATTAAGTTGTTATACTGCTCAAATTTAAACAACTACAGTAGAATTATTAAGTTGTTATACTGCCCAAATTTAGATAAAATATTTTTAGCCGTTATAATAGATAATTAAATTGTTATATTGTCAAATTTTAGTAATACTTAATTATTTTAGAAAAAATAGTAGAATAAATAAACTATAAATCCCATAATATGAAACTAAGCACATAAATTATTTTATGAGCTATTTATGAATTTTTTAGAAAACTACTGCAGAAAATTCAGTTTAAGTTTTAATCGTTCAGGTAAGGTTGAGACACATAATAGACCATCTGTAAAAATTTCATAAATTTTAAAGCTTATTTAGTATTTCTAATTGTGCTCTATAAGTACCCGTAGACACATTTTTCTTACAAATACTAAATTTAAAATTTTTTCTAAAAATTCATGATACAATTCTAATTATTTTTCTAAGCTTAAAAATTATTTTTATGAAATTTTTGACCATTCTATGATTTATTTCTTGATTATCAGTCTTTATTTTAATTTGTATGTATTTATTTTATTGAATTGTTGATTATGTGCTTTAATTTGAATTATGAATTATGTGATATGTATGGACCAAATTTCTATAATATAAGGCAGAGATATTAGTAGAAATTGTACTGGTGCTCAAATTTTTGAGACCAAAGTGAACCTTTAGAAATTAATAGATCAGTGAGTAATGTAAAGCAAGGGACATGCAGTGGCATGACACTCTGTTAGGGAAGCTACAGTTTGGTACGCTGAGGAATGAAAGACAGGGACCCATTTGGGGAGGTCTAGGGGGTAGGCATCGAGTGGTGAAAGTCCTAATAGTCATGGTAGCGCCCGTGAGTTGGGATATTTACCTGACCAAGCTCGATAACCTCGACAACTGCTCAGCATTCCGGGATTGGTTTGAGAGTATACCTCTATAAATGGACGTCCTGACTGATATTTGTTCCTCATTAATGATGAGGACTGTACCATGTAATGATGTTGATGAGGTATATGTACTCTCAATCACTTCCTAGGTTTTGTTGAGAACTATTACTCATTGATGGAAAGTATGGATCTATACCAAGTCAAGGATAGTGTAGTATAACTTAGAATAAACCCTAGGTTCCCTTCATTAATTGTATTTAAGTTCCTACCATATATGTGAAAGTGATTTAGAACAAATCACCTCACTCCATTATTTTTGTTATGCATGTTCAATCATGATTATTGAAGATGACAGCAATGCTTGATGATGCTGAGGATGAGCCAAAGGGTACTCCTCCAGATTAGAGACCTAGTTTATAATATTTTTCTTACGAAATAGGGTAGATAAATACTCCTTTGTATAGGATATTTTTTATGTATATATTGGGTAAGGTAATATATGTCTTTTGATGTACTTTTGTTTTCTCTTTGACTATTATGTATTACTCAAACCATGATATACAATTGGATATAATATATATAAACAGTTTTTATCATTTCACTTTTATTTTTAAATTCTGTTTTTCTATTATAAAAATAAAATAAAATTTATTCACATTTTCATCAACTTAAAATAATAATTAAATTAATATGAATTATATTTAAAATTAAAAGAGTGTTACACATAGTAATTAAACTCTTTTATAAATACTTTTAATATTTCCAAATTATATCATAAACGTTTATTTATAAATCTGCGTGACCCGTGGGTCAAGTTGATATATATCTAGTAGTAATTACATGATATAACAAAAGGTCGAATCCGCCGCCTTCTGTTTTTCAGTTTTCCCACTTCTTCGTTAGGTATAAAAGGAGAACAAGAAGCAGCCCAACCGCAAGGCATTATTTATACAGCCATGACCTTGTGTTGCCTTAAAAACAAACTCATCCCCTGTTCGAGCTCCTTTTCTCCAACCTCGAGTTTCTTTCCTTCCTATTCAAGCCCCCTCTTTAAACAACAATTATCTTTCTCTCTCGCTTTCACTCTCATCTCCATCTTCACTATGAAAAGCAACAAAGCCTACCTTGTTCTCATGGCCTTAAGTTAACTTGCATTGGAATTAAGTATGGTGTCTCCGAAACTAATCCCTTCCAACAATCAACTCCAACCGTGTTGCTTTTTCTCACTGCTATATTTTGCCATGTCCTTGCATCCCTGGCTGACATGACCAAGCAAACTACTATCATAACATTTCACGTGTCAGGGTTTATTGGATGTGAAGCACTCCTGCACATTCTAGTCGTTGACCTTTGGGGTACTGTATCATCAACCTCTTTCCCTTGCTCCTAGCCTCCTTCCTTTACTTCAACTACGTCCGTCAGCTGCTACTCTACTTCTTCAACTGCGTCCCTCAGCTGCTCCGTGGCACACCTTCAAATGCTGATCCCATGCCAAATATGGAACTGCAACCACAGGAAGATTAGGTGCAGCATTTGAAAGATAGCCTGTGCCTTATATGCACATAGTGGTTTTGTCAGACTCAACTCAAGCTGAACACAGTACTAATGCTACTGTTCATGGAACAAGTAGGATAGTTAATTGTACAAGTTCTATATAACTCTATTGTTGATCAATTTAAGGGTGCAAGTTTTCTTCCTCATGCTGGATAAAATTCAATTCAGCGTGGCCCAGTTCCACTACAAGAGATGCATTGAGCAGAGAATATTGGGGAAAACATATTGAATAGGGCAATATTTACAAAAGAAACCCTAAAGTGTATATATATACAGATATAAAGGCTTCCCTGTAAGAGGATTCTTGATGGAGTAGGGCAGTTATAACTTACAACTATTAGCAAAAGCCTGCAATTGGTTTGGTTCTGGTAATAGGATCATTGTAACAGTAAGGAATACACAAGCCTGCTATATGGGATACCAAAAAGAATTGAACTGAAAATAGCTTATGCTGCAGAAAACTGGAAAGAGAAAGGACTTGTATCTAGCAGTTTTCGGCCACAGCTGAATTTCATTAACTTCAGCTTTCCTGGACACATATGCACACCAACTTCAGCTGTGGCCGAAATGTTTGTCCTAACAATCTCAATGTATAACACTACTTGAGATTTATCCTTGAAAATTCAAGTTTAGTCCTAAGAGATTCAAATGTATTTTTGGTTAGAGCCTTGGTCATTATGTATGCCAACTGGTTTTCAGAGCTACAGTGAACTAAACTAACGTAACCAACTTCTCCTTCTTGGGTTGCATGAAATATAAATTTCATTCACATACTCCTTCCTTCCTACCTCCTCTTTTTTATGAAGAGAATGAATCTTTTTATCGAAGGATCATAAAAAAATGGGTCCAGACCTCTTGCGGGAATAATTTGGAAGATCCAAAAACTAAAGTAGTGGTATTTGCTAGCAACAACATAATGGAGGCAGTCAATCAATATAGATTGATCTAAAATATGATTCAAATCCAATATAGCACCCATGATTACATAAGAAATGTATTGAATCGATTCATTAAAATAAATCGATTCAATCGCAACTTCGAATATGGAATTCGGACAGGATTTTTAGAGATGGTAATAGCTTTTTTATTGTTATCTTATCCCCACAATAAAATACTTCCATTACAATTTCGTCCCAATTCATTTGGGCTTTTCCTAGCCAAGCAGCTTGTTGTGCTGCTGTTGCTGCGGGGATATTTTATGCTTCATTAGAGGATTGAGTTGAGCCACTAGTTTTTGTTTCTGTTTATCATATTTACAATCGTCACCTTGCCTCTAAATGAATCAAATATGATGCATCTGTTTTTTGATCAATCAGAGGTTGCAAGTTTTCTTGCTAATGCTGGGTGAAATTCAATTCAGAGGTACTTAGTTCTTCTCTAAGAGATGATGCTTTAAGCTGATAGTATTGGGAAAAACATATTGTATAGGTCAATATTTACCAAGGAATCCCTAAAGTGAAAACATAGACTTATCCATAATAAGATTCTTTTGGTTTGTGATGTTGTTGATGGATTGCAGCAGTTACAATTAATAGCAGGAGCCTACGATTGGTTTGGCTCTGGGGTTAGGATCACTATAACAAGAAGGAATAAATAAACCTTCTACATTAGAATGAGGCTAAAAGAGCTCAACTGAACAGAGCATATGTTGCTGAAAACTTGTATCTAGCTGTTTTCTACCACTACTGAATATCATTTACTTGAGCTGTATTGGACACACAGACCAACTTCAGCATTAAATATTTAAACAAACCCCAAAACTCAGCCCTAAAATTCAG
Source organism: Spatholobus suberectus (assembly GCA_004329165.1). Classification (NCBI taxonomy): domain Eukaryota; kingdom Viridiplantae; phylum Streptophyta; class Magnoliopsida; order Fabales; family Fabaceae; genus Spatholobus; species Spatholobus suberectus. The sequence continues at coordinate 43,672,559 of CM014737.1, read as the reverse complement.
GATCACCACTAAAATGTCTGTTTTCAATTTCCCACAATATATGAATACAACACTCCTTGAGGTTTATCCTTAAGAATCAAAGTTTACTCCTAAGAGATTCAAATGTACTTTTAGTAAGAGCCTTGGTCATTATATGTGCTAACTGGTTTTCAGAGCTGCTATGAACTAGACTACACCACCTTTTTCTCTTTCTTAGATTGCATGAAACTTAACTATTACATGCTTAGTCCTTCCATGCTGGACAGGAGTGTTAGTGATGGCAATGCTTTTTTATGATCATCCCACAATAAAATAGCTTCATGCCAATTTTGTCTCAATTTAGTTTGATTTTTCTTAACCAAATAGCTTGGTATGCTGCTGCGACATTTTCTACTTCTTGTTTATGTCTATCATATTTACTATCAACAATTTGTTTCTGCACATGGATCAAATATGATGCATCATGTATGACATGTCATGAAAAATGTAGAGAGTATAATTTTTCAAGCATTTGACTCACGCTCAATAAGTTTGACTAATTCCAGGTACTAAAAGAACATTAATGGTTAGTTCTACACTTGTTCAAGTGTCAACTACGAGTCTACAATTTCTCCCTTTCCTTTGACATCAAGTATTCTCCATTACCTTATCATCACTTTGGAGAGTAGGTTTGGTTTCATGAATTGTTTTCATGAGAAGCAATGATATTGGTGCTGCCTTTGTTTATCAGCCATGCATCCATGTTGCACTCTGCAGCATAACAGTTGGTAATAAAGAGTTTCTCTTCTTCATGCTCTTCATATTCTTCAACTTGAACTTGCTGTCCTTGCTGATTTTCGTTTTGTTTTGCAGACCTTCTCTACATCCTCGGGGATTGGAAGCAATGACATCTATTATTTCAGTAAGGACAAGCAGGACACTTGCCATTTCTCCTAAGATCATTATGCCTTTCACAATCTTTTTCTTCTATATTTCTGTTTTGTCCAAGTTTCTTCCTTTCTGCTTTGATGCTTGTTTGCTTCTCTGGCAGCTTTGAATGTGTTAGGCCCCCAATTAATGAAGTCTATAGTAGAAAGTTTAAAAGGGCCAAATTAGAGAGTCCTAACTTTATTTTAGCTAAATAAAAAACATGGAAAAGGAGGGGCAGGTTAATTACGACGAGGAGGTGAAGAAAGCTTCATAATTCCATTAATAATGCTTATGGCGTGGGAAAGGCGAAGAAAGGGGTTCTCCAATGATAGCCATTGAAGCTGTTGTCCATTCTCGTCCTTGATTGAAGGTGTGAAGCTGTCTGAGAGGCTCAGTTCTCCGTTGAAGGCTGCCATCCATTCTACTTAATGTAAATTTATGCCTTGTTATTTGTTAATACATTCAATCCTCCTAAAAGAATCATTACAGTTTGATCTGCCTCCAAGTTCTCTGATCCTGTCATCCAAATGCCCTTTTGACTCTTATTTGTTAAGTTTGTGTTGATTACGATTGTAAATTTCACTGAATCATTATTATATTCCCTTTCAAATATAGAATTCAATATGAATTCATTTGAATATGCAAATATATGTTTTTTTCCTGATGTTTGGTCTTGCCCTGTTTTGATGTGTGATCCTGGACTCTATTTTATGGTTGATGATGACTATAGTTTCATAATGTCAATGTTTAATTGTGAGTTGAAGTACTAAAGAAAGTCACCACAACACAAGCAAAGACGTATGGTTCTTAGGAAGATGCACAATACAAGAGACAAGAAAAATAACCCTTGAAGGCTAATTTTTCCAAGCATCATTTATTATTCCAAGTTTTTTAGTAGCCAACTTATATATAAAACAAATTTATATTGGGTTGTTCTCAAATTTTTGTGCCACTTATCTGTAAATGTTTTTTGTCTAATTTTTTTTTTAAAATCTTAACACCTTCGCAAACAGTTTTCTCAACCAATGGCTAGAATTCAACCACAGGATTTTCGCGCTAATGTATGGATTCCAAAGCAAACTTTTCATAGATTTGGGCATTCTTGGTTGAAAGCAAAACATGAGTTGTCAAATCACGGTTAAAGAAAAAAAAAGAAGACATTCGTGATTCGATTTTCGTGGTTGTTTTTATGCACTATTCTTTTTCAAACCCTTATTTTAAAAAAGTCATTTTTGCATATTATTTTAGGTATTAAAATATCAGAGTTTCGCATATAGGGATTTTATATTAAGAAAATGACACAAAAGTAGGGGTGTAAACGACCCAGATTCGGTTGGGTTCACCTTCATTTAAGACCTAATCTAATTAAATTTAATTAAGTTGGATTGAGTTAGGTTTGAGTTTTGTTTTTTACAGTGACCCAACCCGACTATAAATTGAGTTGGGTTGAGTTGGATAATCGGATTGCATAAAAATTTGGAAATTTGAACAAATTCATAAAATATCAACAAAAAAAAAGAAAAAAATAGGAAAAATAAAATACATAATTAGTTAATTAGTTCAACTCATCTAATATATGTTCAAATTAAATTAAAATTTGAATAACTTAAGTAAACTATGTTAAAAATGCGTCAAATAATATAATATTTTATTTTTTTATTAATTGAATAAGAGATTAAATTAGGTCGAGTTTATCAAATTTGAAATGTCTTAACTCGTAACTCAACTTTTTAATTGAGTTTGCTGCAATGAATCTAATCCAACCCGATTGCCCAACTCAACCCACAAAAATATAATTGGGTTGGGTGATGTTAGTTGGATTCACGAAACATAAAAGTACCTTTCTGATTTCTAGAAAACAAAAGAGAAAAATATCTTTTGAAAACAAGCCACTTTCAAGGAAATGAAATGAAAGTGGAAAGAAGTACCTTTTGAAGTACCTTTCTCGTCGAAGCCTAATAGAAGCCAAGAAGAAAAGATTGATTCAAATCCCAGCACTCCAATTTCCACAATCCTTCACCTTAACTATTTGGTCTTTAATTTTTTAGTATCATTTCTTCAACTATATATAGAAAAAAAAGAATATGTTGGAATCCTCAATTCTAGTATCATTTCCAAGCAGTTGCATGGCGCTTTATTTAAGCCCCTCTGTATATAAAGATAGCAGAGTGGGTGATAACTAAGCTGCCAACAATTACCAGATCTTAGCACAGCTCTTGGATTTCTTTCTTGTCCTAATTCTCATCAACACTATCAATAAGCACAAAGCCTACACTGTCCTCATAGCCTTGCTGTTAGCTTCAGTTGGAATTAAGTATGGAGTGTCAAACACCAATCCCTTCCAACAATCAAGCCCAACCATGTTACTTTTCCTCACTGCTATATTTTGTCATGCCCTCACATCCATAGCTGACATGAGCTTGCCAACTACCATCATCACTCAGCTGCTCCCAGGTACACCTTGAAATGTTGATCAGATGTCAAATATGGAATTGCAGGAAGCTCACGTGTAGTATTTGTAACATGCAAACGTATATATCAGGCAGCCTGATTTCATAGATAGGCTTTCATTTATGTTCCTGTTGATATTTTTTTTTATTTTTCTATACGAATAAGTTTTGTTTGCTGTAATAATTTCTTAGATGATTCTGTTGTATTCCGATTTCAAACCCTAATGATTAAGGGGTTAGATTAATCCCGAAATCATGGGGTTATTAGCCGCAATAATAACCAGGCTATCTTAATTTTGCATTGATTTTCCACTCAAGTTAACTACTCAAAGCACAACATTCATAAGAAGATTATGTTGTTCAATTTATAGAACCCTATGCTGCTTGCTACAAAGAGTATAGAAGAACCCCATTAGGTTATTTTTTTAACATTCTCACTATTTTACCCTAACATATCATGACTGTTACAAAGATAGATGGTTGGGCGCTCGGCTAAAAGCTTGCCTTCCCAAAGCAGAAACCCATTCCTATGACACCAAGAGAGACTGGCCCCTTTGGTGCCTTAGACGTGCCATTTACTGCCTTTAACTACCCTAAACATACCAAGTTCATATAATGAAGAAATTAGGCATTGGTAAACATCATCATTAATACAGAGTTACTATGATATATTACAGAGGCTTCCACAAATATATTTTATTTGTTGATATACACATAGTTGTCTTGTTGGACTCAACTCTAGCTGAAATCAGTACTAGATATTGTTTATGATGCTACTGTTCATGTTGCAGGTTTTCATGGACCACGTAGCATAGGTAATTGTACAAGTTCTATATAACCCTATTGATGATAAATTTAAGGGTGAAGTTTTTAGCTCATGTTGGATAAAATTCAATTCAGAGAGGCCTAGTTTCACTACAAAGAGATGCTTTAAGTGGAGAATATTGGGGAAAGCATATTAAATAGGGAAATATTTACAAAAGAATCTCTAAAGTAAAAAACAAACAAAAAAAGCTTCCCCGTAATTGGATGGCATGAAATTTAAATTTTATATGCTTACTCCTTGCTGGACAGGATTTTTAGAGATAGTATCAGCTTATTTATTATTATGGCCACAATAAAATAGGTTCATTACAACTTTGTCCCATTTAATTTGGGTTTTTCCTAGCTAAATAGCTTGTTATGCTGCTGTTGCTGCAGAGACATTTATGCGTCAGCAGAGGATTGAGTTAAGCCACTTCCTTTTTTCTTTTTTCTTTTTTCTGTTTATCATATTTACAATCGTCATTTTTGCCTCTGCATGAATCAAATATGATGCATCTGTTTTTTATCTATTTGAAGTTACAAGTTTACTTGCTAACATTCGGTAAAATTTCATACAGAGATGCCTAGTTCTACTCCAAGAGATGCTTTAAGTTGATAGTATTGGGGAAAAACATATTTGTGTAGGCCAATATTTACTAAGGAATCCCCAAAAGTGAAAGAATAGACTTCTCCATAATAGGATTCTTTTGGTTCGTTATGTTGTTGACGGACCATAGCAGATACAATTAATAGCAGTAGCCTACGATTGGTTTGGCTATGGTCTTAGGATCACAATAACAAGGAATAAATAAACCTGCTACATTAGAATGGTGCTAAAAAAGAGCTGAACCGAACAGAGCATATGTTGCTGAAAACTTGTATCTAGTGTTTTCTGCCGCAGCTGAATATCATTTACTGAAGTTTTACACACAGACCAACTTCAGCATTAAACATTTAAACAAACCCCAAAACTCAGTTCTAAACTTCAGGGTCACCACTCACCACTGCTTTTGCTGTCAAAATGTCTGTCCTAAAATTTCCCGCAATATATGAATACAACACTCCTTGAGGTTTATCCTTAAAAATCCAAGTTTAGTCCTAAGAGATTCAAATTGTATTTTTGGTTAGAGCCTTGGTCACTATCACTGCTAACTGCTTTTCAGAGATGCTATGAACTAGACTATACCAGCTTTTTCTCCTTTTTAAATTGCATGAAACTTAACTTTATGTGCTTAATCCTTTCATGCTGTACAGGATCACAGGAGTGTTAGTGATGGCAATGGTTGATTTATGATCACCCCACAATAAAATAGTTTCATGTCAATTTTGTCTCAAGTAAAGATGGGACATGTGAATGAGACAGATTTAGAGCCTACCAGAGTTGACCATGAGAAATCCCGAGTCGAAAACATATAGACTGATAAACCATAGAGAAATATACAATACCGACAAAAAAGAATGCATATAATTTCAAAATGAATTTACTTGAATGCCTTATTAGTTATTATTCAGCCCCAAAAATTCCCCGAATAATGGCTATTAAATAATTCTAAATCTTTATATTACCTTAGCTCTTCGCCTCTTCCTACTAGGCTTCTTATTTACTTTGGAAGTAGAGTGTTTTTATGTTTCTAACGCATTAAAAACGTTTATTTTTTATTTAATACTAGTTTTTGACCCGTGCATTACACGGGGTAAACAGAATGTGTTAAAAAGGATAAAACTTCTTCTTTTAAAAGATATAAAATAATATATAATATTTAATTAATGAACTTTACTTATAATAAAAATAAGATTGCATTTATAATTTATACTTATAATTAATAGTTAGTTTGAATAATAATAATAATAATAATAATGTAGATTAATCATATTTAAGCATATAGAGTTTCATTGTATAATCATTCAAACCAGAATAAATTACATTGATACTCCCTAATATTTTTTGAAATTGTACACAACTCTTTATTTTTTTAACATTTACAATAATCTCCCTTATAAGAATATACAGTGTAATGTTTTTTAAACAATCAAGGATCCAGACTTTTCTTAAATGTGAAAGAGATACACTAGAGTAAAAGACTATCGATGTAAAATATAAAAGGGGAATAAATGTTGTCTTTTTCGTCATTTTTCGTCTTTAATGAACTCAATTTCATCTCATTCATCAAGTCTATGCGATAATAATCTTTCTATCAAGCATAAGTTAATGTAATGTATAAAAAGTGTTAATATAATATTTATCAAACAATTAAAAAGGTCAATGTAGGAATTAAAAAAAAGAAAAATATTGGACAAAATTTGACAAAATCTCATAGGTGTCAGTGTAATTTAATCTTCAAATTATAAATATCAAATTAATAACATTAGTACGTAGATTAGTAATGTCCTATTACATATTCTTTCAAGCACTTGGCAACGCAAATATTCTTCCATGCAATTTTAGTCGAATTGACTTACTCTACAATTGAATTTCCTTCTTTCTTTATCTTGAATGACAATTTTAGTTGATTTATTTGTTCTAAAAGCTTGGTTCATATAGTAAAGATGATCAAAATTTAAATTTTCCTGTTTTAACTCTTGTGAGATAACAATCCTTATAAAATCACATTTTTTAGGGGTCCTATATATAACTTTAGAATTAGACATTTTTAAACTTAGGACTCTCGTTGGAAATTTTGGAGGTCCTATATATTTTAGTCAAAACGATTTCCTGGAGACAAAGAGAGCATAACATAAATATTAAATAATATAAAATATATGGATTAAAAGTGGACACAAACTTCAAATCTTTAAAAGCAAAAAAATAAAAAATAAAAGGTTTTATTTTTATTGAAATATAATTATAAATAACAATAAAAAATAGTATTTTCAAATTGATTCAATTTATCTTGATCAAAATTAATTATTATAATTTATTATTAATAATAACAGCAATATTTGTTCGTTTAATACAATAAAAATAATTAATATAATTAATTATTTTTACTATAAAATTCATATTTAATATAGTTAAATATGAAAATTCATATTAAAATTTGATAATCATTTAACTATGATAACAATATCATAATGTTATGATATAGTATAATAGTATAATTATAACAATAACAAAGTCAGTATAATATAATATGAAGTAATATAATATTTTATAATCATTATTGTTATTATTAATTAAGAAATAATAATAATAATAATCAGAATTTAACCATATTTATCATATACCATTTATAAAACTCATGAAAATAAAAGCATGCATGTACTACTTTCGTCCCTGTATATAAAACGTTTAACTAATTTAAAGAAATTATGAAAGTTGTATAATTTATTTAGTGACATTAAAATTGTAACAATTTGTATTATTTTTTCAAATTATCCTTAAAGTTATTGAGTCTCATCATCTTACTTTTTCTACCCAATTACTTTCCTTCTAATTAATTAATGTATGGAGAGAAAATAGTTGTTTATCTTACTAATTTATGGCACAAATTCATCTTATTAATTTGAGTAATTAAGAGTATTTATGTAAAAAAAAAAAACATAATTAATGCAAAGACAATTTTGAAATGAATCTTATAAAAATAGACAAACAAATTTTTTAAAAGGTTTCTCCTATATAAAGGCATAACGGTAGCAATGTAAGGTAATACCATCACTAAACAAATATTCAGAGCAAAAAGGCTTGAGCAATGAGTAATTTGCAATCAGGTAATATAATCCATAAGTGTTCATGGTTTAAATTGATTATTTAATTATGAAAATATTAAATTATTAAATAAGTTAAACTAGTTCACAACAGGTTCACCATAGTTTTGTATTTTTATTAAATGTTGGAATAAAAAATTAATTTAGCTGATTTGTATAAATGTGTACATATATTAAACAAATTATATTACTGTTTGGAAGCGAATAAAACAATATTTTGATACAAATAAGATTAAAAAAAACTATATATCAGAAATGCAGTTAACACTTTAACTAAACCAAGTTTATATATTAATAGGACAATTGTCCCAATAAACCAATAGAAATTTGTTCAAGAAATATCAAGTTTTATTCAAAAGTTCCCAAAATATGTACCACTTATAAACGAGTTCAATGGTCATACACTATCAGTGTAAAAAGTTTTACATTGTCATTCAATCAAAATTCACCATTAATATAATTTTTAGAGTATTTATTATAAAAATCAACAACTTATAATACATGGTGATTTGTGATTGGATGACAGTATAAAATTACTTTACACTATCAATACATGACTATTAACTCTTTATAAATTTACATTGTAAAAAAATACATAGAACAATTCATTGTTCAAGATTTTCGAAAAACAATCAAAAGGAGAAAGCCATAGCTCCTTACAAGCAACACAATCTGCCAGAATTCTTCGAATCTAAATTTTCTGCAGCTTTATTGCAGCTACATCACGCTCAGTAAAGGGAGAAAACATTAGTTCTAGTTTTGGAAACAAAATTGTTGGAGACTATCGATAAAGTCCTTGCCATCTTTTACACCACAATTCTCTAGATTTGAAACTAAATATTTGGATGTGAATGTGATTTGGAGATTTAAAATCAGATTTTCCATCTCCCTCGTCATCATTTATATCCCTTGGATTAAAATACCTGCTTGCAACAAAGAATTTGGAAATTGACAATGTATCCTTGACCTCAAATCTACCTTTAGTTGCACTATTTTAAACATCTATTAAAGGAGGATAAAATGCAAAGTTACCCTGAAACAATATTAGTCGCGCTTTGCTTAGTTTTTTTTATAGGAAAAAGAAGATATTATTGCAACCAAATTCAGCATGAGACACGCCCAATTTGGTGATTAAAAAGTACCCCATTAAATGTGGAGTAGAGCAATCTATCCCACAAAGATGGAAATAAAAAAAAGAAGGGCAATAAGCCTGCTTGCAGGCTGTAGCATAGCTAATACATTTTACCCACCCTCCTATAAGGCATTTTCCTAGCATATTACACATCAAAAGTCTATAGCTATTGAATAACAGTCGTGAAAAGAACATTCAGAACACCTATAACCTGCTATCAAGATCAGTAAGGTGTGTGATAACAATTCACATAAGTTGCAGCAAAAATGTTATGTCTTAATATCTGCATTTCTAGCCTTAGGATCTGCACTATTCACGTTTGCTTAGGTTGTTAACAATCTTTAGTGTTTTTTATTCCTTCATTTTATTCTTTGACTTTCTAATAGTTCTATACTAATTATTGAAAACAGTAGTTTGAAAAGTATGATGGGGGAGTTTGGAATCATAATGCCTAAATGGTATTTGTTTAAGCAAAATCTGTCAAATGTTGTCTGATTAATGCTCGGGTGTGCACCAAGTGAACTCACTTTCCAGTCCTAGTGATATTGCAGACTATTAACTTTTTTCCCTGCCTGTAAAATGAATGCAAGTTCTGCAACTAGTTGATAACTCAAAATGAATATTGGAACCAATTAGCTTGTAAAAGAAAAATATAAAACACAAAATACGATACTAAGAATTAGTTAAAAACTAAAACCAAAGAATTGCAATCCAAGAACACTCTCTGTCAGGTTAGAAATGCGATCAAATTCATGTAAATGGTATAGAGACTTTGATATTGGGTAAAGAATGTGATTTTAATAAGGATGCATGGCCTACTAGGCCAGAAATCTAGTTAGTAAAGTCATTAAATAGCCAGATGATGAGTATCAAAAATTTCACGCGCATCTTTATACGAAGGTTTGGATCTCCTATTTAAAAAAGAGAACCATAATTAAAGGAAAAATTCATCATTATGACAGGAAAAATAATAAAAACAATGAATTACCAAAAATGAGGGAAATGAAAAAATCACACCTTTAAAATTATTTTTCCCTTCCTCATATTTTTTTTCTTCTAAAAATCGCATAATTTTCACTTTGATAGTTGCTAGGCTTTAGAATCACCAGCAGCACCAAGACCATGACCAATCATTGACTGAAACAACAAAGAAAATATAACAATGCTGCTGCTAGGATTCTGAAATCTTTAAAAAGCAAAAGCAAAAAGGTTTCTAACCTTACTCGCATTCAATTTCAATTTTGATGTGTCCTGAAAAACCTTTTTGGTTGCATTAAACTCAGCTAGGTCACCAGCTAGTGTTGATGTGGCATGAGCAATTCACATACTTCACCTGTATACTTTAGAAATTAGCCAAATAGAATTTACCAATTTTACATGCACAATTGAACATAAGTAGCCTCTATTTCTTACCTCTTCGAAGGAAACTCCAGCATCTTATAAACTTTCACCTATTATTCTGGTTCCCCTTTTTATTTACTCCCCAAGCTCTTAATTACCTTTTTTCAGTTATAGAAAATCAAGTTTTCATTAGGTGAAAAGTCAATTAAAACAAAAACTCATTAAGCTATACTGCTTTAGAATTTGTAGTCAAAAACATATATACTGTAAAAGAAAATTTTCAATTAATTTTAGGTTCTACCAACACATAGAGCCTTCACCCATTACAAAACCAAGGTCTTTGTCCCATGGTCTTGAAATCCTTCTTGGGGTCTTCATCCCTTTGAGACAAAGCCCTGCAAGCAATGAAGCCTCCAACACCAGTAGGCATGATTGCAGCCTCAGTCCCACCAACCACGATTATATCTGCTTCACCTCTCTCCAATAACTGTTGAAAGATAATTTTCACTTTTCTTGCAAGGAGGCTTTAGTTGGATACTGGAAATTCAACTTATAGGGATGTCTGGTTGCTTTGTAACTCGTGCCATTAGTAGCAACACTGAAACAAAAAAATGGAATACACCAAACCCTCTTTCAATTTGTTTTCAAATCTATAAATGAGATTTCTTTTATTAAAGCATGAATCCTATCACTGTTGACATAAAAACTATTCAAAATCTGATACAAAAATAATGTGAAGCAAAATAAGCCAAAATATAAACCCACCTTTTCATCCACAACCACCATTTCCATCAGGAAGATGGCAACACACCAAAGGCAGAATAGCCTGACAACAGCTCCCAGGCAGAATAGTCTCCGTATGAAGCTGGTCCCACTCTTCTAATTGAAACGTTTGCATTTTCTCCATCGTAATTTGTTGTGGTTGCTTCAAGCAAGCAATAGGATAGTAGAATTATAGTTGATATGAAATTGAGATGCTAATGTCAGAAGCATGGTGATTTTGGATGGACACTTGTTGTGTTCAAAAGTCCAAAACAAACACTAAACTACTAATAAGTATAGTAGAATTTTTTTAATGAATCAGTTTTAAATGCACACAAAAAGTAAATCATGTAATTGAAATCTACCAACATTATTAATTTAAAAAAAATAATGAAATAACTTAAATACACATTTTATAGCCCAAAAAAAAAGAATAGTTTTCCTTCATTTAAAATCCCTGACACAGCAGCTGCACACAATTCAAACTTCAACAAAGTCAAAATACATGCCAATATTCTTAGTGGCATGTCTAAAGTAATAATTTTCTAACCAACGTATCGATGGAGTACTTTAAATGAAAAGAGGATCCTACATTACCTTTCTTCATGAACTCAAGCAATTTGATCAGAACATAATAGCTCTTCCTCCCCTAGGTGATCAACCATCACTTTCCGATAGTGTTCCAACATCAAAGGAGCCAAAGCTTTTGTCGGGTACTGCTTAAAATTAAATAAAACTCAAGTTAAATTTGCTGATGTAGAATTATGACTTGGAAACCTATGCTTAAGGACCTGTTTAGTTTGAGATAACATTAGAGTATTTTCAAATAGGAACTAAAACAAAAACCAATATGTAAATGTATAGCGACCAAAACAGTGTTATTCAAATTTCTTTCTATTTTGCTTTGTTGTTAATTGTATCTCCCAAGAGCCTCCTCAACATTCCCCCCATTATGACTTTATTACACTTCGTTAATCTAACTTATTTCTATCGTACATTTTTTTGTTCTATTTAGTTTTTTATTTATTCATTTTTGTGATGTTGATCCCTTTGAAGTACGTCATCAAACAGGTGAGTTTGAAAAAATATTTGAAAAGCTTTTGGATAGGATTAGAGGTGCTGCTGAGTTCAAAGAGGTCTCAACAACATCTATCTGAAAGTGATATTGAATATGTATTGAGCAGCATTTCAATGGGGAAAGACAATGTATAGCAACAAAAATATAGAACTTTTTAAGAAGGACCAAAATGAAGTGCATTTTTTCACATAGGGACTAAAAAAGAAAATCACATCAACAGGGATCAAATTTAACACCTTTATAACTTGGATAAACAATAGGGGATTGTTTCACAAAGGAGTTTTTATATAGGGATCAAATCATAAAGTTTTTTTTTTATGCAGTGACTAAATTAAAAAAATGGTGTCTAGCCCAGGAAAAATTATAATTAAACCCAAATCTTTTAGACAGAGCTCTATTATTAATAGTTTAACACCCACACATTTTGTATCTTTACAACTAAATAAGATTAAGAAAAATGGGAAAAGCTATGAGTTACTTGCGTAAATGCTGTTTAAATGTACCAAATGCTTCCTTTCAAATTCTCTCATACTACTCCAATAATTGTGGTTTTCTAGTTCTCCCAACAATATTCCTTTCTTACCTTGCATGTGAAAGCAGAAAAACCCGATAGCAGCGATCTACCCTGAATCCAGTAGTAATTATCAGTTTACATAAATCTGCATCAAATCAAATTAAATCAATAGTTGATAATCAACAGTAAGAAACAACCTGACAAACTATAAATATTTTTTGAAACTGATAACCTAATCGAAGAGGGTTTGAAAAAGAAAGGAAATATAGAATTAGTAGATATTTTTATAAAAAAATCGAAAGGAGAAGGAAATATTTTTTGCAAGAAATACAAACCGCAATTCTATATGCAAAAGTAGTCTCCATTAGGATGGATGCACTTAAATAGACCAAAAGTATTCTTTCAAATTCACTAAGACAACTTCCAAATTTGTGTCTCTTCAATTATCACAAACAAATTGAATTTTTTTTTTAGAAAGCTAAAATGAAAACATATAATCGAAGGCAGAAAGTAGAAAGGGTGTCGTTAATTTACATATAGTTGAAAGGGGTAATGGTTAGCGAGCATTGTCACCGTTGTAGCCGCATTCAAAATCGCATATTTGGTTCCAGATGTGGTAGGGAACGGAGACAACAGAAAACCTCCGCTGCCTCAAGAGAGCGAAATCCTTGAAATGTTTCATCTCCTTTAAGTCCACCAGCCTGCTCATCTCCCCGATTGCCTGGACGTCGACAGCTTCGTCAACCCATTCCTGGATGACGGAAACGACACCAACGATATGGCAGGTCTTGGAACCGGAGTGGTAGAAGAAAAGATTGTGCAGGGACAGGGACATCGTCGTCCCACTTGCTTATGCCTCCGTTTGTTGCCTGGTCCTCCCACGATCACTCTCCCACGGTTCTATTTTCAGAAGATACCTCTTCTTCTCCTTTTCCTTTCCCATTTCTCTCTCCTCAATTTTGTTCCTACTCCCAACCTCACTCGCTCACCTCACGCTCTACAAACAAATTAAATTCAAACGTGAAATGGTGTGTGTCTCTTAAAATTCTCAACTCATTAAATTGAACCCAATAACAGAGCCTGCTTGCTCAGTGACCAAAGGAAAAATTAATGTAAAGACAATTTTATTTACTAAAAATACTAAAGCTTTTTAATTACAGATTTACCCTGCATTTGGGCGGGAAAATACAATGCATTGGAAATCCCAACTCAGCTACTTTTATACATATAAAGATTTTCTTTACAAAATATTAAGAAAATTTGTAAGAAGATATAATATTACTCTTACTTAATCTATAACTAGATTTATACCCACGCAACAATTTTTTAAAATATTACAATTAGTTAGATCAAAAAATGATAAAGAGACATGTGAAAATAGTTGGTACAATTAATAACATGAACATATATATTGTCATTTGAGAAAAATAAATGGTATTATCTTAAATTAAAAAATATAAAAAAATATGAGTATATTTTTTTTATAAAAAAAAGAAATATATTTGATTTTCAAGTATTAATTACTTTGTATTCAGTAATCTAATAATAAAAGCTGAGTATTTTATACATATAACATTAACATCAATCTTCTTGTTAAAAGATAATTATTCACAATTCACAAATGTCATGCTTTATTATAGTTATAAAAAACTAAAGTAAAATTCTAACTCTTTCTAACATTGCAATTATAGCACCCTTAACTAAATTACTTCAACTTTAGAAATTAACCACCTTTTCTTTGGTCATTTTATTCTATCAAGATTAAATAAGTTTTTTTACAAAGGTTTTTGACAAACAAACAATTCCTAGTCACTATCATGCTCAAGGTTAATTTGCTTCCCACCCTAATGTACTTGTGTAAAAGTGGTTAGCAATTGTAACTTGTTTTGTGAACAGGTGAATTAGACCTAGGCATGGCAAACAAACCTGCATCTATATTTCAATCTAGGTCTTCCTAAAGTACTAAAGTAAGACCAAACTTATACAATATAATTTAAAAGGCTGATAGAACATCTTCTCCAACTTTTATCTTTTGAAATTTCGTACTAATATCACTCATTTATGAATAATTACACTTAAGAGGTGTAAAAATTGAAAATTTGTATTAATATCATTTATTTATGAATAATCACACTTCATTAAGAGGTATAAAATTTGAAACATTCTAACAAAAGAAACATTAATGTAAGTAAGAATTATAATAAGAGGGAAGGATATGTTGTTGAGTCTAAAGCCCTTTTGTTTTAATTTTGACAAACCTTTTGAAGACAAATCATACGCTTTCTAAGTAAACATCTACTAATAAGTTTGCTCAAGTGTATTCAGAAAGCTAACAGACTTAAGGAAGCTCCAAAGAGGATCCAAAATGACCAGGGCTGTATACTGAGAAGAACTTAGAAAGATCACTAAATGAAGATAAAGTTTTAGCCATTTGAAGGAGTCATTACTCAAAGAATGGAAGAACATTGTTCTTAATTGAACAATTATGAGCAATCATGAAGAAGCAACGTGTGCAACAAAATATAAAACTGTAACATTAAAATGGAACTTCATCAACAACATGAGAATATTTTGAAGGTTATATCTTGGGCTGTAGAAATGCATTTGAAGTGATCTCAGTGGCTATGGAAAGCTTAAAGAGATCTCTAAATTCTCATGAAGAAGTTGTAAGATAATATAGTTTGGATCATGGACGAATTTGAACTTGAAGACGTTGTATTGTCTTGACAACATAACAAAACTACAGTATTTTGAGCATAACTTGAGCTCTGGAAATGTGTTTAAGGTGACTTTGGTGGCTATGGAAAGATTAATAAAATGTCTACAACTTTTATAAAGGAATGTTAAGTTGATATAGCTTGGATCATTGACAAAATTGGACATGAAGTTGGAGATGTTGTTCTGTTCTAACAGCTTGATACAACTACAGTATTTTAAGGACATTTTGACCTGTAAAGGTCTAAATGACATAAGACTAATGCCTAAATTTCAAGGACAGAATTACATACAAGTTTCATGAAGACATCAAAAACTAATTTGGCCATTTAAAGGATCAAATAAGTCAAATAGAGTAGTAGACTAAGCAAGCTACATGTAAAATTATTGGAATACAAGTTTGTCAAGTTATATCATCAAGTATTCTTACAAGAAGAACCTTTGGCTAATTTCCATCTATATCAAAGAATCTTCTCAAAATATATCATCTTATGGATGTATCGAAACATGCACTCAAATACAATTGAATAGTATCAGTCATGAACTACATAGCAAGCTTTTTAGAATGCATATTCAGAAAGGTGTTGCAATAGCTGTAAAGTCAAAATTGAGCTGACAGCTTCTCTGTTAACCATGAAAAGCTTTGCAACTTTGCCATAAAGTTGAAAAATCCCTCTAATGGTCATATAACAACTATATTGACTTAATGAGTCTATATTGACAAAATACAATTGCAAAGCATGAATGAGAGAGCCTATACATTGTAGAAATGTGATTATACTCTTCTTCTCATTCCAGAACCTTTCTAAACATCAAAAAGGTTGCAAAAGGAGTGTGTCTAGCTTAGAGCTCCAAGGATATTCTCTTAATGGTTGTTGTTAAGTTGTAGTATGACTGCAAATTGTAAGGCTCGGACTTGTTAGGATTAGAACTTAGCTAGTATTCATTTAGAATTAGGAAAATAAAATTTTAGTTATTTTAAGTTAGTGAAAATACAAATAATTTTTGTGCATTTGGTGTAAACCTGTGTTCTTATTTTGTAAAATACAGAACCTATTAAAAGAAAACAATTTATAATACCCTTGCGTAAAGGAAAAATATAAAAGATTGGCCATATATAGTGATTGCTTTTCCAGGTACCTGATAAATAGTTTATATGTGCACAATTATAAATTAGCCTGATCATGCAAGCGAGTATAAAACTCTACAATGTAAAACATAAATTAAATACTTTAAAATCTTAAAGCTTTTGTTTATCAGTACCTGATAGCCATTGTATATGGGATGTTGGGAGAAAGGATATAAAAATCTTAAATGCATTCAACAGAAAGGTTCCATACATGAATTTTTAAAAAGTTATAACAAGTTTATAGAAGTTAAAAATAATATACACAATGCATGAATACAATTATCCAATGAAACTAGTAAATCCTAACCCAACAACGAACAATAAAAACACAACTTAATGACACCACTAGCTTACCTAATCCAACTAAGACCATTACCTTCATCCTTAGTCCTACTAGCTAGAAGGATGATCACCTTGACCTACATAATAGGACATGCCAGGATCACTGTCATTAGGGGAGTCGTTAGGGGAGTCCTCATTACCCTCATTACACTTTGACCTACGCCCATCTAGGTGACATACTCAATGGTGTCCCTAGGGGCTCTTAAGGAGCTAGCACTCCAAGAGAAAGTGGATATGTGAGGTAGTATTGCCTTTCTGGAAATCATCCTGGTCTATCACCCCTAGGCCTAATGCCTGGAGGGCCATGTTGCCCAATAGGGGCATGACTTCTCCTATGCCTTCCTGCTGTAGTGACGACCACTTAGATAACTACAACTCTCCTTCTTTCTCTATCCAATGGTTCCCTAGATGTTGAGGCAGTAGAGGCAATGGAAGAGGAAAGGGTAGGGGCTTAAAACTTGTAAGTCCTACAGTTGACTGGCATAGACAAATGCAAGTCACACGCCACTGGAATTGCCCGACTAAGATCGTTGTTGTTGATGTCGCCATGCCAAAAAGTCACCTTACTAGAGAAGACACTCTTATAGTTCATTCTATCAGGTTGCTCACCATGCTTGATCCACCAAAGTGATCCACATGTATCAGTGCCCATCCATACTCTGCTTGGTGAGAAGCAGGGCCATAACCAAGAAACAAATAAAAGGGGGTTGAGATAAACAGTCACATAAATAAGCATGCTAGAGGGCATAACATGATAAGCTCAAAAGGGATGTCACCTTCATTGGCAGCAACTCTCTCTCTCTCTCACACACACATGTAAAAATTTGGCAGCATTACAACTTTTAACATGTCATCCATGAACTAGAAAGTATCAACAATGAATACAACATGCTAGCACACATCCTAGCTCTTTAGTTTAGTCCTTAACTAGTTCAGTTCAAGCAGGCAAAACATTATTATATCATAATCACTGATAATTATTTCACAGTGTATAGCAAGTTCAAGCCAAGGTAATACATAAGTAAGCATCCACAGTTGTAGCATTCATATAGCAATTCAAGTATTAGCAAGGCATTACTAGCATCGTCATGTATAAGCAAATCACAACCAATTTCACTAGGGGTTAGTCACTTAGGATGCATGCAATGCATGGCCAACTATCCAATCAGTCACTAAGTCTTTTAATTAGTGCAGATGATGCATGAGGGTACTTGCATCTAGAGATTATGGCGTTGCAAACCCTATATTAGGCATTTAGCGAACTCCATATGAAACATTTTCACCCTATGGATGTTTTAGAGGATCTAGACAGAGTGAGCACAGTATATTACGTCGCTATAGGACAGAGAACCTATATACGAAGCATTTTGCCATATAGGCTTAAGAATCCATATAAGATTTTACTTGTCAAAGGGTAGTAGTGAACTAGAGATATCATGATGCATGATGAATTGTTAAGTCTTTTCCTTTATTAGTTGTCAAGATGAAAGGAATGGAGATGGATTTTATAGAGAAAATCCCATATACCCTCTTAAAGGAAAAACCTTATTTTTAAAATCATTTTCCTCAACCCTCAAAAGCAACTATACTTGTAAATTTATTTTCAGGCTTATAATAGATTTCAAAAGACACAGAAAGCCACTTAATTTCCACTACTATTCAAGGAGATAATTTTAATTCGAAAACTCATTTTGAGGTAAAACCCACAAAATATATGTTAAGACAAAGGATGAATTTGTAGCCCTTAAATATTTTCATAATAACAAATAGTTAAAATTATATGTCCTCACATTATCGTCTGATCTCTAGTACACATTATATCGTCTAACGTTTTTCAAATTGAATATCGTCTTATCTTTATTTGTATAAACATCGTAACTAACAAAGCTTACAGATGATAACAACGTTCTAAAATGATCTGCATATCAATCAAAACGTAAGCTACCTCAAAATGTATAAAGCCTATATACCTACTCTCGAGAAAAGTCAACGAAAAAAAAAGAATATGTGTGCGAATGTTAGAACGGGAAAGTAGACATGATGATTGTTACAAGATTGAGTACAAAAATAGAAAAGATAAGCAAATTGCTTTATCTTATCATATGACAAAGTTGGTAAAAAGCATTAAATGCTGCATTTAATGCTCCAATGACTCTCTTCATCAGACGAAGGTCGTCTCCTACAAAATACTCAACAAATAATTTTGGAGAAGCCTATAAATAGAAGAAGAGACCTCCTTCGAGCGGTTGCCGAAATTACAAGTGTTGTTAATATAATTGCTGTTGTATCTGAAAATTCATAACTACTTTGAGAAAGAAAAAGTCTTTGTAAACTTAGTTTGAAAATCTGTTTTGTACTTCAATATATATATTTTTCTGATAAGACATTACACCTAGTGAGGTAAACTCACATAAACCTCTTTCTTTACGAGATTGGTTGAAGCCTGAAGAGACTTTGTTTCAAAGAATACGTGGGTGTTTGCTTGTAGAGACAAGTGAAAGACTACTTGGGTTGAGCCTAAAGAGGCTTGTGGAAAGAATACTTGTAACTTGAAAAGTTAGTGGAACTTGATTGTTGACAAGGACTGGACGTAGTCTTTGGGGTGAGATGAACCAGTATAAAATTTGTGTATTTTTCAGTTTTGGTCTTTTAGCTTTCGTTTTTCTTTTAAAACGTTTTGAAAATCTTTCTAATCTTATTTCAATCTTTACGTTGCATAATTAAAAGTATTGCGAAAATTGGCTTTAACACAATTCAACCCCCCTTCTTGTATTTATTTTGTGCTCTACAATATATGTATGTCAAGGTATATGAGGGACATCCAGACTTCGTGCACAAGCCTAGGCATCAACCTCATTAAAAATATGACTCTATGAAGTGTAAATCAAGACCAAACCAAGTTTAAAGAAGAGATATTAAGAATGAGTTTTCGAAATAACCAGTTTAGGTGAGAAAATATCAAGATTTGTATATATAAGAGTCTTGGCCAAGTTTCAGAAAGGGCTTTTTCAAAAATAATTTAGAATCTTTATGATTCATTTCAAAAAGATGTAGCCACATTGGACATTAGAATACAGTCAGAAATTTAGTTAAGGACAAAAATACTATAATTCAATACCATCTTCTTTATCATCTTGAGTAATTTCATATCAGTGCTCTATACTATGCAATTGGGCTGAAACCAACTACCATAGGCATATTTAGGTGCCTATTTCAGACTACCATTATAGGGAAAACACTACAACATTTGAAATGCAGATAACTAGGCACAACCAATGATATTCATATCATATTTCTAATCACGCAGGGCATGTTGTGGTAAATAATTCATCAGAAAACATACATAGTTCAATAGTAATGAAGTCACTTACAGACAAGGAACATATAGATCAATCACATCAACTAATGCCTTTAAGGTCATACATACCATGGTTTATAGTGTAAACTAAACAGATCATATGGACAATTATGGAGTAGCATTACTTACAATATCAAGTCAAACACTTAGAGGTTGCACATACACTTAAACAGGATATGAACCAATCAAAAGCAGTGTCTAAGCACATTTATATCAGGCTATCACAAGGAAGGCATTACTAGCAACATATTCGTGAAATACAAGCTACACATAAGCATTAAAACACAAAATAGCAAGCTGCCTAACATGTTAAGTCATAAAACTAGCTTTCCTAGAAAAAAATCACCAAAAATCATAAAGACCGCTAATTGAGGTGGGATTGATTTCATTTAAAAGCTAACACATGAGGTTACATTACCATTAGAGGGTTTTGGCTAACTCTTCCTACATCAATACTAGTTTTAAAAACAAGATAGGGCCTCATGTAAGGCAAGATTTTAATGTCTCTTTTCAACTTAGTTTAGGTATCCAACTTATTCTAGACTTAGGCATGGATAGGCGCTTGAGCAAGGTTGATTCTAGTCACCTATAAGGTGTAGGAAAATAGGGGAAATAACTCTAATATGTGACTCCATCATTGCACCACACAATTTGATGAAAACAGTGGTTCGACACAAAGTTGTCATGTGCGTAGATAAGTTTGACATGCCTTAGCAGAATATTCACCAAATATTTTAAGGAATTATAAAAATTATGGGATCACAAGGGTTGGAAAGAGAACATCTAAAGTTAGATGACCACTAGGGATGGCAAAGCATACCCAGACCTTATGGGCACTTGCAAAAATATCTGCAAATGGGTAAGGTAAATACCCGCTTATTGGGGATGAGTCCTAGGTGGGTATCTACTTGCAAATTTTAATGGGAATGAGTGTGGGTATTGGTACTATAGTACCTACCCCGTCCTATACCCGCACTTATTATATATATAATAATTTAATTAAAATATCTTATATATATATATACTTTATTAATTATTAATTTAATTACTAAAACATAGTATTAATTATTAAAGACATAAATTAATTATGTGCTAATAATTTAATTATTTATGCTTAATAAATTTTTTAAAACCAATATATTATTTGCTATATTGTGGTATATACAAATTTCAGCTTTGGGTGTGCTTACGTGTGACTTTGGGTGTCTATATATTAATTGTCCATAATCTGTAACTATTTATTATAAGCAATATAATTATAAGATGATTAGAGTCAATGTCCTATTTTTTAAC
Organism: Spatholobus suberectus; assembly: GCA_004329165.1. NCBI lineage: Eukaryota > Viridiplantae > Streptophyta > Magnoliopsida > Fabales > Fabaceae > Spatholobus > Spatholobus suberectus. Next base: position 43,651,048 of record CM014737.1, on the reverse strand, counting down.
TGGTCTTGGAGAGTACTAATACATGATGTCCAAATTTCTAATAATTACGTTAAATAATTAGAACATTATATTTAAGAACAATTATGTTAAATGATTATGTTTCTAATGTTGTTGGGTTATAACTTATGTTTGAATGATTTAAGGTTATGTTTGGATAATTTTAATGTTGTGTTTAAATGATTTAATGTTATGTTTGAAGGCTTTTAATGTTATATTTGGATGATTCAAGATTATGTTTAAATGATATAAGAGTGAATTTTCAATTTAGTTGTAGCATTTTGTTAATTAACATATTTTTATTGATTTATTGATTTTATACACAAGTAAAGTGCGGGTAGTGGGAATGCGTATGGATATATAGGTATCCAGCAGGTATGAGAATGGGGATTACAGTTGCTACCTGTGTGGGTATAAGGGTGGTATGGGTATTTTTTTAAAACGTGAGTATGTGGACAGGTACTATAGTACCCTACCCAGACCCTACCCATTGTCATCCCTAATGACCACCAAAGGGTTTTCATTAACTCAAATAGGACTGTTCACACAAGTTAATCAAAATTAGGACAAATGCTGTCCAAGAATTCCAACATACACCTCGGCAGGATTTTAAGCTTTTAACTTCATCTAGTCTTAGACAAGGTTTGACACTTAGCCATAGGCATATTTGAACTCTTCTAAGGTGTATGAAAACATGGAAATCAATCCCAATATATAAATGGCACCATAGCCTTCACAAATGGACACAAATCGTCATAACAACCAAATCAGCTGCACCTATATAAGTTGAACTTATCTTGCCAAAATATTCGACAATATTCTAGGGATTAGAGAAAATTATAAGACAACTTGGGTTTGAAATAGGACACTTACAACTAGAGGACTGTAAAAGATCATGGACTAGTTCCTTAAGAATTATCCACACGAATCAATTAAAAATAGGGTGGAAAACATATTAAAATCCAACAACACATACATGGCTCAAATAGTGTTTGTTGACCTTTAAATTATGGCCTATAGAGTAGCTTAATGAACCACTCTACCTTATAGCTTTGTAGCACTTGGGGGTTTATTTCAAATCCCTAAGGCTCTATATGTCATACCCAAAACAACAATCAACATATTCATCCACAATTACCAAATCATAAAGCAAGGCACAAAAAAGACAAAAAGGCACAATTTTTAATACTTAGAGCTATAAGTTGTTAGGAACGAGATACTTCTAATTAACTCTACGTACGTACTACACGTAGGCTATCTCCTTACCCCCTTACCTTGGGTGATGAGAGGTTCGCTAGTTGTGGTTTAGGTTGTACTCATGTTTCTAGCTCTTTTCACCTCCAAACTTGTGATCATTTCCATTTTCTTTTCGATTGTCAGATTGACAATCAAGACCTGCCAAAACAAAGCTTGTAACGTGTAAAATACAAAAATGCCATTGTATGCGACTTTTGAAGGTCTGAAGGCCCACATGCAAGGCCGACAAGTTGTGCCCAAAGAGAGAGAAAAAGATGAGGTTTTGTGATTTAGACTCACCATGGGTTCTTTCACTTCAAGATAGCTACTCAGATGTGATTCAACCTTCATGAGTGAACAAAAAGCATTCCCTTGAGCTTGAGGGAGGTTTGGCCTCAAGAAGGAAGGGAGAACTTCACATGTAAGAGGCTTTTGGGGGCACTTTGGAGTGGTGGCTTGAGGTGGAGAATGATGATTTCTTGGTGGTGGCACGGTGGATGGTGGGAAAGGAAGAGGAACCCAGGAAGGAGAGGTCGTGTCCGTGAATTGCGGTGGCCTTGAGGTGGCTTGCTCGTGGAGGGGAGAAGGGAGAAAGGGGGATTGAGGGAGGAAGAAAGGCACGATGATGGAGGAGGAACTTCGTGGTGGTTGTTGGTGGCTTTGGTTGGTGGTGGTGATGAAAAAATGAGTTGAGAGAGGAAGAAGGAAGCTTGTGTAGATTGGTGTGCTGGAGAAGGAAGAAACGAGAGGAAGAGGGCCGTATCTATATATATATATATATATAAAGAAAGAAAGAGAGAAGAAGGGGTCGTGTATGTGTTTGGGAGGAGTGAGTGTAGGTGTGGAGTTTTAAAGAAGGAGTGAGGGCTTATGTGGTGTTATAAGGTGGGTTTATGGGTTCAAGGATTTTAGGATAGTATTGGGTTAAAAAAGGAGGGGGGGGGGCTAATGAGATTGAGGTGCTAGTCTCATCATAAGTATTTTAGAATTTTAGAGGGTCACAAGAGGCTTGGTTTAACTTTGGGAAGCTATGGATGCATCGAATCCCTTTGTAGGTAGTTAGTGAACTAACTCACTAACTATAGCTATATGTAGCTAACTATACTATATGCTCATGCAAGTATTTAATTAAAACTTTTTATAGCAACTTGTTTAAGAACTTACACTTATGAATAAAACACTTGTTTTAAAAAACTTATTTTGGGAAATCCTTATAGCAACTTAATTTAACTCAAAGAGGTTTAGTTCATAAGCTTTTAACTTAGTCTTATAAATTAAGTTGCTATAACAATTTATGGTTTGAAAAGGGTATTTTAATTAAGAGAAACACTTATAATGTAAATACCTTAGTTTAAGACTCAAATAATTAGCATAAGCTATAAAGGAAAGTATATCTATAGTTTGTATGTCATAAAATAGTTACCATAGTAATTATTAGCTTATCACAACAATATTTTGACTTAATAAAATACTCATAAAAAAGATGATTCTAACTTTGAAAACTGAATTTATCCAATATAAGCTAATATAATGGAAGTAACTATAAACTAGTATATTATTCTTTTGAGTTATAAGAAATAGGGTATTGATTAAGCAAATCTAAGACTTTAACAGCTTAAAAGCTATCATAGTATATTTTTCTCAAATCACAAACTATTGTTCTATATGTGAAAATCTTAATTTTAAAAAAAGGCACAAAGATCTTAAGAAGAAAGGCTTTATGAATAAACACAATACTTGGAATTCAAATAGGTAGTTTAAAGCTAAACATGATATAAGGAAGCAGCTGTGATACTTTGGAAACTTATTTTATAATACTTGAAAACATAATCAATTATGATTGTTAGAATACTAAGATCAAAGCATGCATATGTATGCACCTACTTGAGCTTGTAATGATACAAGCTCTAAAGGCAGACAAGTACTTGTCCTTAAGCTGGACTCCAGGTACTTGACTTGGGGTTCTCTTCCTAAAGTTAAAAATCGGGATGTTACACAAACTTTATCTCCTATATGTGTAAGCTATATTTATCCTAATCTAACTAGATGGGATTAGGTTTGGTTGTGAGAGAAGTGTTGTATGAAACTTATAGAGGCTGGACAACTTAGACTATTGCTCAAAATGTAGCTTGTAGAGGCTAAGATAAAAGAATGCTGGTTGTTTTCTTCCCAAGAACAAATGTTGTTCCATGGTTGAAGGTAACTTGCAGTTTATAATACTTGTTTTTCCTGCCAAGAACAAGTGGTGTTCTGTGGTTGAGAAGAACCTGCAAGGGTTCAAAATACTAGTTGTTGTGAAGCCTGAAGAGGCTATCAAATAATACTTGTATGCTTGATTTTCATAATGGAGAAATCTCATCTTTTGTGTGGGGACTAAATATAGCCCAAAGATTGTTTGGGTGAACCAAGATAAATTTTATGTGCAATATCTTCTCTTTCTCTACTTAAATTCAACAATATAACTGTCATGCATATCATTATTGCATCAAATCATTTTGAACATTAGAATGTTGAACATCAAAATTTTGATCATCAGAATGCAGATTTGTAAATATATTAAACAAGCTTAACATGGTTTTAAACTTTCATATTTGAACTACCTAAACTTTATATTATCAAATTTGTTTTAAATTAGTTCCAATGTTTTATATAAGAAGTATAGAGGCTTCAAAAAATATAAGATTAGTTTTGGGAATCAAAGTTGTGAAGAAGCATTATGAACAAAAGCTTTTTGAGTGTAGCTTTCTGCGTAACACCTTTTTGAGTATTGAATCTTCTTAATATGAAATATGTTTTTCTACATAACAGGTACATACATTTAAGTGTTGAATCTTTTGAACATAATCATACTAAGCATTGACATTAGATTCTTAGAATCATATTAAGTCATCTTACAATATTTGTAGTAACTAACCACTTAGAAAGCTAAATTTTTTAAGTGCTTGAACCTTTATGTCAAGACCTTTTGAGCACTAAGGTAGTCTTCAGTAAAAACTCAAAAAGGTCAGTTTCAGGAAAAGATTGCAAAGTCACAATTCAACCCTCTTTCTTGTGACATCCTAATCCATTTCATAGGTGAAGTGGCTTCAAAATAAAGAATGATCATGATGACATAGCTTGATAATAGTGAATGTTCATGCGAACATGTCAATTCTATAGTTCGCGCTTCAATTTTTATATATTATAAATAGATTTATATCTATAATCTATAATTCTATATTCTATAATCTATGCTTATAATAAAGGGGATATCATCTTTGGTGTACACATTTTTTAGACTATTTAGTCTTTTAACTAACTCTAAAACTCAATTACATAGTAGTTATTATTAAAAAAAAAAAAACTTAATCATAACAATTATTTACATCCCTTAACCATATTTTATTTTTGATTAAAAAACTCAACTGCATATACAACTAAATCTAACTCTAAAAAATAAAAAATATAGATAGACAAGGCACATAGTATCTGTTTTTCAATTAGTAATAATAATGACAATAGCCCATTTTGGTGTACACAATTGTTTTAGCTATTTTACCCTTTTAAGTGTTATAGATATAATTGCACATTCTCTCATTTTCTATTCAACCTAATCTCTCTCTCTCTAGTAAAAAAAGTTATTACAGAAAATAAAAAGAGAAAAAAGGTCATTCACACACTGACAGTGTAAAGCAGTTTTCTACTGTCATCTAGTCACAAACCATTATGTATGATAAATTTGTTAACTTTTATAATAATAGTCTTAAAAATCATACCAACGATGAATTTCAATTGGTTGATAATGTAAAACTTTTTATACTGACAGCACATGACCATTAAACTCGAATAAAAAATGTAATATGTCTTTTCACTAGTATATATAAAGAAATTTACTCAACTTTAATTTTGTATCTACTTGTTTATATTGTGTATTTGTTGCATTTATAACAATAATAAAGGCAATACCTCATTTTGATGTACACATTTGTTTTACTTACTTTACTCTTTAATTACACATTTTCTCATTTTCTATTCAACTTCTTCTCCCTCTCTCTCTTTTCTATTTTGTGTCATGTTTCAAAAAATAAAAAATGTGATATACTAGCACAACAATGTCTATCATTTTGCTAGAGTATATAAAGAAATTTACCCAAATTTGATTTCGTAGATACCTATTCATATTGTGTATTTGTTGCATAAGATAAAGGTGTTAATTACTTAAAAAATATTAAATGATTTTCTTTGTTTTGAATGTAAATACAAATACCTATACCAAAAAAATGTAAGAAATGTTTTATTTTAAATTAAAAATTCTATTTTTTAACTTATAATTTTCGTATAAGAGAAAAAATTATTAATAAACTTTGTCAATGACATAAGTAAAAAGCACATGAATTTTATTTAGATTTTAAAGATTATGTTATAATTTTTTCATATTTAAACACGTGGTATAAAATATTCATTCTAAAGTAATTAATAATTATATTTTTGTTAATTGTTCTATAATTATTAATACTCTTACGCTTTACATTCATAATTTATTTCTATTTATTGATAAATTATTTTCTCATTACAAATATGTTTTATCATTTATTCCATTAGTTTTTTTTTATAATAATATATTTTGTTAAATTTATAATTTAGAGCTATACTAGTAATTACATTTAAACAGAATTGAGAGTTATATTAATAATCAACTTTCATATTATAAATTAGAATACACAATTTGAAGAAAGAAATTTTTACTCTTCCTACTCTCTGGACACCATTTCAATATTATTTCTCTTCTCTCTCTTGTATATACATTTACACACTATCCACACAGCTTGTCAAAAAATTCTCTCTTAATCATTTTAAACTACGTTTTTTTTTATCTTTATCCATATATTTAATCTTCTTAATTACATATCTTTTTAATATACTTTTTTAATTTTTATTTCTATTTTTTTATGGTAGGCGGACAAAAAGAAAAAACAAGAAAAGACTATAAACAAACAGCCACAGCCCGAAGGTAAAAAAATCACTGCTATATCAGCAGCAAGCAAGTCTACGATGATTGAATTCTATAGGCTCGTAGCGCTGTCCTTGAGTTCTTTATTTTTAAATTAAATTTTAATAGTTTTTTTTTTAAATTGTTAGCAATTAAAATAATTCTATCTCATAATCTAAATTATTTATTATAAATATAAAACATAATTTATATATTAAAAAATTATTTATTATAGATTTTAATTATATAAAAAATCTTTCAATTTGGAATTAGAGTTTAATTCAATCTCATAAAATCTCAACATTTGGTCTCAATAAGCCCGACAATTGCTAAAATAGACAATCATATCATCTTACAATTTTCGAGTTAAAACCTAACTCAATCTCACAAATCAACTTATAAAATAAAGGTTGCCTGCAATTTATAAATACTAATTTATTCATATTACTAATTGATATGAGAACTCTAATAAAAACTAAATATTTATCCGATGCACAACCAAAATAATAGTTATATTCAATTAGAGGGTGCTTTAGTAATATTCTTTTTCTGAATTCTCGTAGATCCTTTCCAGCTGCGCTGCCTCTACAGTAATTATATTCACCCTCTAATTTGCATCTAATGTTATAAAAAGTTAGAATATAAAATAAATATTTTTGTTGTTGGCCGTAAAAGGTGGATTTGTTTGCCGGAGACGCAGGATGGCCTTGAGACAATCCCAACTCACACAATCCAAATTCGTAGTGACAATACCAAGCAGTTGCATGTTATTTAAATTATAATACTAGTGCAGATAACACTTTTTAAATCGATTAAAAATGACTTTTTAAAATTAGTTAATGAACCGATATAGATATTGCTAATATAAAAAATGAAAACTTTTTAAATTGGATGTTGAACCGATTTAAAAAAGTATTTTTAAGTTGGTTATTTCATAACTGAGTTAAAAGAGAGCTATTACAATTTGTAATTAAACATCACAGCACCACAACTCAACTAGTTTTCCCACTCCCAGTTCATCAATTCATTTTCTACAAATAAGATCAAGCTTTCCTACTCTCGATTCATAATCCTAACTGCTAAACTTCATGAGTAAACTTCTAAACTAAAAGCAAAATCATCACAAATCTAACTAAATCCAAATGAAATCCAACAAATTCATAAAACAAAAGAGAAATCGCAACAACCATTCACTAGTGCCATTCTCAAAGATCGTAACCTTCCTTTGACTTGATCTTAGTTGGTAGCAAGAGCATTAGACCATCAAAGATAAAAACATCGTTGTCGTTGCTGTCGTAGCCATTTTCGTTCTCTACAGTGGCTAGTTCGAAGGGAGACATTGCCGTTAGAGAAGAAGGCTTTACTTTGCGCGGTGACTTTAAACTTTGTATGATTTAAGATTTTAAAAAAGATGGATTTAAAATTTCAAAAGATTTTTTAAATCGGTTGCAAGAGAACTAATTTAAAAAGATATTTTTAAATCAGTTCTCTTGTAATCGATTTAAAAAGTTTGTACTTATGTACAAAAATATTACCACATTTTTTTTTTTAAATCGAACTCAAAAAAATCGATTTAAATTTCTGTTTTAAAAACTCTTTTTTGTAGTAGTGTAAATTTATTACACGACAAGAGTCATGGAACAACATCAATTCGCTAAACTTTTTGACTATTTAAGCGCAGCTCCTGGATTTTCTTTGTTGCCTTCATTCTCATCCTCATCAACACAATGAAGAAGCACAACGCCTACGTTGTTCTGATGACCTTGGAGTTAGCTTCAATCGGAATTAAGTATCAAATCTTGAGCATCAATCCTTTCCAACAATCAAGTCCAACTACGCTGCTTTTCCTCAATGCTATATTTTGTCATGCCCTCGCATCCATAGCCGACATGAACTTGCCAACTACCATCATAACATTCCACGTATCAATGGTAGTTGGATGTGAGACACTCATGTGGATTCTCCTCGGCGAGTTTTTGTGGTACTATATCATTAATGTGCTTCTTTAGTGCTAGCCTTGTTCTGCTTATTCAACTACATTGCTAACATCAATCAGCTACTCCACAGTACACCTTCAAATGCTGATCAAATGCCAAATATGGAACCACGGCCACAAGAAGCTCGGGTGTAGCATTTGTAACATGCAAATGTATGACCCATGCAGCCTGGTTTCATGGATAGGCTTGCACCTGTGTTTCTGCTGATATTTTCATATTTTTCTCTATATAGAAGTTTTGTTGCTGTAATAGTTCCTTTGATGATTCTGTTGGATTCCGTTTTGAATTCCTATGAAACCAAGAGGCAGTGGCTCCTTCTGGAAACAAGAAAATTAAAAATTAAAAAAAAAAAATGAATAACAATATATTTTTTTGTTTGATTAAAAAAGATTGTTATATAAAGGTACATACCTTAAATCACTCCTTGCCGATTATGTGGAGTATGGAAAGCGCGTTCATTCCGAAAGGAGAAATTTTCATTGTTTATATATGCAAGTCGCATTCATTCCCTATTATATAAAAAAAATAAAATAAAAAAATGCAAGTGGTATTCATTATGTTTTAAATCTCACAAACAATAAAAATATAATACGATATATGGATCTTCCATTTTCTAAGAACGTATGATTATAATCTTGGCACAAACATGCTGCTCGAACTCATGGGTACTTGTGAACGACGCGAGGCGAAACAACGATTTGAGAAAAGTGCAAAAGAATTTTATTTTTTTTCCCGCAATAAGCAGATACCTTATGCTCTTGGAGACGAATCTTGTCTTTTTATTATCTCTGAGAAATGTTCCTGTTATTATGGACTGTCAAATGACAAAATACAATATTGATCTCTTTGTGATCGTCAATATACATAATTTCAAAACATAGGAAGTTGTTGTTGGTAGATAGCTATTTGCATTGAGTTATCATGAAATGAAATGGAACACACCCTCCATTCCTATAATCAACAATCTAAGGCTCTCCATTTAAATTCTGCAGTCTTAGAGCCTTATTGCAAAGTTCTCTCAATTGCTTAATTCAAGCTTGCTTAACACTTGGGTCATGACGTGTGTGTATCCATGATTGCTTGATAAAGGTTTGGTTAGCTATAATTTGAATTTTTATTATTATTATTATTTTTTTTGCAATTTTCTTCATTTTGTGGGTGATGAATTTATCAATATCTACTTCTTCTTATCTGTTATTGTGGCAGCTACACAACGAGTTGTAGTACCATCTAAGAACTGAGATTTGACTATTTAGGAAGGGTATATTTGGGTGGAAAAATCATTCGTCCCCTTCATAGGGTCATGTGGAGGCTTCTGTACTTCTTAGAAGAAGTACCCTTACTTTGGAGCTTATGTGGAAGCTTCTGTTAACACTAATCCTTGAAAAGTCACATAGCAGCCAAATGTTCTCCATGGTGATCTGAAACACAAGTCTTTGTTTCTAACCAATCATTCACAAGCAATTGTTCTCAGCAGGAGAGTTGGCAACTCTAACAGCACAAGATGTTTCTGATTTAACTCTTATTGTTGATGATAAGATTGAAGTGTGACTGTTAAATCTTGGAGGTCCAGAGACTATAGAAAATGTCATCCTTTTTTGTTTAACCTTTTTGCTGGCTTGGTAATACACCAAGTTTTACGCAGTTTGCATTTGAGCTGTCATTTTGTATCTTTCCATTCCTCTAGGTTGAGATTAGCCTAAATCTAACAATTCCTTATTGTTTGATATTGTTGTATTTTATGTGCAATCACACAAGATATAATACGATTTCTAGGATATTTAGTTAGTTTCCTTCAAAAGCCATTGGCTCAATTTGTATTTGTCTTAAGGGTCCAGAACAGCAAAGCAGGTTATGCTTCAATTCGTGGTGGCTCTCCTCTCAAACGTTTGACCGATGCACAAGCATGGCAATTCTTGATAACTTTTTTCTTTTCCATTATGACATATATTTTACACTCAAATTTTTAAATAAGCATTAGATATTTCAAATTTCATTGAACTAATTGTGTTTGAGAATGAGTTGTTTTGAGCTCTATATTTGTGTGATGCAAGGATTATTGGATAAAATAAAATGGTAAAATGTCAATAAGCGTGCCACTCATTCTGACAAATGTTTTGGCTATCTACCATTTTCCTTATTGTAAAAGGTGAAAGAATGGTCAGATAGTTGAACATTTCTTTTATATATATCAAATTAGCTCATTTGTATAGAAGAAAAGAAGAAACAAAATTATTTGCAAACAGTTAGTTTGCATTATTAGGAGCTTTCATTATTAATGATGTGTTTCTTTGTGAAGCAAGAAGAGTAGCTGAGAAGGCCTATGATGTGGCCAAGGTAGATAAAAGGGAGAATAGAGCAGTAACAGCCACTAACAGAGCAGCCAATGCAGCTAGAGTAGTTGCTGTCAAGGCTGTGCAAAACAAAATGGATCATATGATTTTAACAGCAAGAGCACCCCTATTCCCATTGTGTGAGGCTATCAGCTGCAATTTTTGTTGTAGTAAAGATGCATGAGATTGTTGTATGAGGTTGATAGTTTAAACTGCTTCATTTACACTACCATCATCACCACAGGCTGAAAGTAAGTAGATTTATTATCCATCTGCCATAATTGCTAATTATAGAGGGAGGAAAGGTGGTGGTTTCCACATTGTGAAAAACTATATATACATATATATTTTTCCCTTTACCTACATTTTGTAAATTTATGTAGATGTAAATGCTGGTGTGCAGGTGAAATCTTAACCTAGCTACTGTTGTAAGATCGCTCGGTAAAAATAAGAAGAGAAACATCAAGCATAAAATGTTCTATCCCAACTTGACATTTTTGTTTATTTGACTTTGGAATGAAACATGTTTCACGTCACCTGTTAACTAGAGTTTTCCATTGGTTAGATACAGCATTGCGTTTTTAAAACTAAATGGTAAAGATGAGTGTTTATAACTATATTTTATATCAATAATTTTGTTTAGTGTAAAGGTTGAAAGCATGATTGGCTTAAAGATTTTGGGTATGATGTTTTGCTTTTTCTACCCAAACGTTTGCACCTTTAATGTAACTGAAAACAATTCCTTTATTTTTGGGTTGCATCTTTATTTACTACATTAATTAAGAACAGTATCATTTCATCTGACATACATCAAATTCAAGACTTGTTGAATGAAGTATGAAAATGAAAAACACCACTTGAATTTGTGATAAGAGATACACGATTATGTTATGCTAAATAAAACAACAATTCAAGATAAATTAAAAAAAGAGTTTTTTTGCTACCTCAATGCTTATGGTCAAATGGTTAACGGTAGTGTTCAAATTAATATATATTTTTTCAATTGAATAAGATAACATTAGTTTATAATGCCTTGATTTATCAAGGCTAATTAGATTATAGCTAAGCTTATATTTTTCACATTATATGATACATTACATTATGATAAGTTGGTGAGTGTGTACGTGAAAAGAGAAGCAAGTTGCTTTAATTCAATGCATCACCACTCCAAACGCAGACCGACTCTCTTCATAAACATCTTCAACCACTTATTTTGGCAAACTAATATAGTTCTCTCTCACAAGAAAAATTACATAGAGAAATGATACTCAAACTGTCAGTTGAAGAAATGGTTTAATAAAATAAAAGACAAATTTTGAAAGAGAAACAATGGGACCAAAACGAATGCACATTTTTTTTTTGGTGTACACCAAACTATCAGTTTATATCTCTAGTTATAAACTCAAAAATTTAATAAGGTTTGTCATCATCAAAAAGAGAAGATTGTTGGAACCAAAAATCTATGAAGTCTCTAATCCCTCAAAGTTTTAAAGATAACAAAAGTTATTAAATTTTATAGTTCTTAACCATTTCTTTTTGATCAACCATTTAAGTCTCATTATACAGTGAAAAGTTTTTGGTGCGTCCAATATGTTGTATAAAAATTTGGTGTCCAATGCCACTCTAAACCAAGCCTCTAAATTGCTTTAGAAAACATAAGCTTCCAAAGCGCTCTTTTGCGAAACTTGTCCATAAACCTTATCTGAGATATCTCAAAATATGACTAAGTTTAAAATGTTTTGCCCTGCTTATTCTCATACACATTGAAACTAGTGTTCTGTTTCCTTCTAATATGATCTAACATTCAAATACTTCAGCATTTAATGAAAAGCAGGATATTTTTTTGTATAAGTATAGCTATGCAAAAAAGTAAATCAACTTATCAAACTGTCAAATCGGAATAAGGAATATTCAGAAAAAACAACTTTGAAATGCAGAACTACACCTCCTACTTTGATGCAAAACAAAAGTTGCTTTTCTGTTTCTTCTGCAAACCTGAAACACGCGCAACCATGCATGACAAGCATTATAATGTGTTCTTGAAGACTGAAGCTAAAAAATCTCAACAGATATCTTCTCAAAGGCCATAAAAATCAAGTTCGGAGAAAAAAGAAGAGAATGAATTATCCTTTGAAAAGAAAAACTCCTTTAACTTCCTGAACGATCTTGCAATACAATAATTTTTTCATCTTCTTTGCACTGCAAAGTTTTTGTAATCGCACTTAAACTTTCATATCCTCATAATTTGAGTTAATTTTTTAAAACAACTTTATATGTGTTGTGAAAGTCTGGAGAGGCTTGGTGACTAAAGAATACTTGGGTTCTAAGTGATCCCAAGTTGATCACTCTTGTAAGGCTTGAAGAGGTAGATAGAATACTTGCTTGTAACCAAGAGGTTGGTTAGTAGAAATCCTTCTGAAGGAAAGTACTGGACGTAGTTCAAGTTAAGTGAATTAATATAAATTTCTCATTGTGCTTCTCTTTCCTTTATCCTTACATGTTCTTTTATTTGTGCAATCTCTTACCAGTGTTACATATTTGTGAAAAAGTTTATTTAAATTAAAAGAACACACAATTCAACTCCTATTCTTGTGTGTTCCCTTCTTTTTCATTTGATTTCCTGACCGTGCGTATGGAAAAGACTTTGTTGGGAGAAGCAAAATTCACTTCAATGATCTCTGCGCTTCAAAATGAATTAGTCTTTAACTATCAATTGGAAATATCCATGGTGTAAACCAAAAAATCTAATGGTATTTTGACATTAATCAAATTGAACTCTATTAAAATAATTTATACCCAAAAAATCACAATTAAATTATAAAGATTATAAAAACAAAATAATAAATTAAAAAGAACAAATAACTTGTAAGCAAATCATTCAAATTTTTAAATTAACATATTATCAATTTTAATCTATAGATAGTTAAATTATTATATATAAGTCTATTTTAATTTAAATTTAGTTACTTTACAATATGTTTTACGAACACTAATAATCAAAAAAGATTTATTTAGATATTTAGTTAAATTTAAAAAATTCATAACAGTTTATTTAAAATAATAGTTAAGTATATATATATATATATTATTTATATTATTTATATGATTTTTAGTTAGAGTACGTTAGTAAGTTATAATTAAGGATTGTCTTAAAATACATCAATGGTGTAGCTTGCTAACGTACTCTAACTAAAAAATAAGTGGGTGTATGTTAGTAAATACTTGTGAAGTTTGCTAATGTACGTTAACTTATTTTTAGTTGAAGTATGTTAACAAGTTATAACTAACAATTATCTTAAAATACACCAATGGTGTAGCTTGTTAAAGTACTTCAACTAGAAAATAAGTGAGTGTATGTTACTAGGAACCGGGAGCCCTATTACTATTAATATAACCATTAGAACTTTCACAAGTCAAGCTTTTCAGCATTTCAATCATATAGCCTACTTTCTCAAGACCCAATTAATCGTTCTAACAATTATATCAATAATAACAGGGACCGTAGGAATGGATTATATAGTTAGATATGTTTCTGATACACAAGATCCTCAGAGAGGCGAGTGTAGAGCATACTCCATATCTTTGTCAGCCATTTCTCTATTTCTATCTACTAGGCTCAAGACATAATTAAAAGAATAAAGTTTTCAAGAAGAAGAGAGATTTAGAAACTCATTGGGATAAAACACACTGGTTTCATTTAGTAGGAAGACAGGTGGTCGATGATCTTACAACTGAGGCAAACCTCCCTTATATAGAGAAGGGAGTGAACAAAAGACAAACACACTTATTGATACAAGCTGTCTTACACGCTTTTCAAGACAATAATTTACAGACTCTTTTTCAAAAGCGAAACAAAGACATGTGCCTATCGGCAGATAAAACAAATAGTTATTATTATTAACAGACACGTTTTTAGTACAACAAACCGAGTACGACAAATTATCTTTTGTGATGTCTTTTGCTTAAGTCTGATTCAGTCCTTAATGATCGACTCATGACTCGGAGATAAGTTTGGATCATCATCAGAGTTGTCATACGTGGCTAAACACAGAGTGGAGCAGTACTGACTTTCAAGGTCATCAGTATCTTTGGGGATTATTTCAACATCTTTCTCCATTATTATTTGTCCTTTTATCGAGGTGCTTTCCAACTGTAAATTACTTGCTTGGATGACATTGATTGGTGGTTAAACTTGAGTCATTTGACTGTAATATTTTTCTTCATCGGGATCAGGAGGACAAATTACATCTAATGTTTTGAGATTTGCACAAGTGGAATTTCTATTAACAACTTTAGCAAATGTTCCATTTGTCCTGTGAAGTTCAATTATCAGTTCGCTTTGGTAGAAAGGGACTTCGTCTTCTTGTGTGAAAATCTTCAGATATGAAAATGTTGACCAGATTCAAACTTGGTTTTGTGTCCAAAGCATTCCAGTGGATGGGTTTTTTAAAATATGGATGGTGGATTATAGCAATTGTCACACATTTGTTCACTTCTTCTTCAAAGATGGGCAAATTATCGGTTATCTTCTGAATTTTGGTCCTTTCAAGTTCTAGTTCAAGATCCTTTTTCAAAGTGAAATTGGCTGGTACCATGTCAAAAAAGTCTAGAGCAAGGAGTTCTTGTTGTTGTTGCTAACAACATTCTTGCTGTTGGGAAAATGATAAGATAATTATGGAGTAAAGAAACATACCATAAATACCATAAGTCTTCTTCACAGATGGATCCCATTAAAAGAGCAAAAATGTTTAAGAAGGGAGTATCAGGATTGAACCAATTGGATTTTGGCTCAATTTGATGGCGTTGAAGTGATAAAGCCAAGTAATGAAACATGTGTTGTCTGGCAAATTATTGTAGTGTGGCAAGAGTGAGAATGTAATTTGGAGTTATTTTTAGAGGAAAGGTTTTGGGTATTGGTGAGGAAGAGGATGATGATGAAGGAGGTGTCTGCATGAAGACAAGAGGAAATAAGTGTAAGGAGGGTATGATATTAATGATCTGGGATTTTGAGAGAGGTTTGGGTCAAGACAGATAATCAGGGATGATATTCTGGTTTCCTTTATGTGTTTAACAGTGAAATCATATCTAGAGAACCATTCTTTAAGTCTAAGGATTTGAGCATTGGGAGGAGTCTTGTTTTTGAACTTAAGCATTTTTGGAAATGATGAGTTATCAAGCTGAACTGCAAAATAGTGTCCTTTGAGATGGAAATCAAATTTTTGAATTCCATATTTGACTGCAAGAGTTTCTTTGAAGACAGTGTGATAATGAAGTTCTAAATCTTTAAATGCTCCACTGGCATGTCCACAATAGAACTTTTCTCCTTGGACTTCTTCCATCAGGACTGCACTCCAATAAAAATCACTAGCGTCCGTCTGGAGAATTCTTTTTCTGTCTCTTGGGATTTTTAGTGGGGGTGGTTTTTGAGCAGCCTTTTTTAGGAATTTGATAACTTCAGTTTGTTCTTTTCCCCAAGGTGGTGGATTCTTTCTTAGCAGTTTGGAAAGTTTGGAAGCGTATTTTGAGATATTAGGAATAAAATTCCTAACATAATTGAGAATTCCAAGAAACTGTTGAATCTCCTTGATTGACATGTTTTCATCTGGGAATTTGGGAGATTTTCAACAATATGAGGTTGAGGGACATATTGACCTTGTGAAAAATGCATCCCCCAAAAGTCTACTTCTTTAGTGCCAATCTCAGATTTTCTAGAAGAAAGCATAATTCCATTATTGTCACAGATCAAAAAATCTTTGAAGGAGACTTTTATGACTTTCTTCGTCAGGGGAGAAAAGAAGGACATCATCAATGTATATCAGTGCAGTGTGCAGTATAGGCTCAAAGATTTTGACCATGGTCTTCTGGAATAGTGATGGAGCAACTTTGAGTCCAAATGGAAGACAGTCCATTGATAATGAGCATTTGGAATACAAAATGTTGTTTTGGTCTTGTCTTTAAGATCAAGTCCTATTTGCCAGAATCCAGATTTTAGGTCAAACTTTGAGAAATAGTAAGCATCCTTGATGTAAGAATGTAGTGAATAAATCTTTGGAAGAGGAAACTTGTCATCCTTTATGAAAAGATTCAAAGGTCTATAGTCAAAAACAAGTCTCTTCTTTTGTCTAATTTACTCAGATTGTTTATTCATGTAGAATGCCGCACATGCCCAATCAGATTTTGTTGGTTCAATGAGACCCTGCTTCAGTAATTGCATACATTCTTCTTTGTTGCTTGTAATTCAAAAGGAGACATTCCAGGATGAGTTGCCTTGGTAGGACTGATATCTTCATTCAATTTGAAGGGTAATTGAATGAAGAATTCTTCTCTTTTCCACAAAGGGTTTGGATGATGGAATTGATCATGGCTATCAACACAAAGCTTTAGTAATTTTCTTTTATTTCTTTATATCCTAGAGGACCTTCTGCTAATGAAAACAAGTTAGGAATTGAGCAGAAAGGCTTGAATCTCTTTTAAATTTGATGCCATTTGCTAATATTTTTAATTAAGTGTTTTGCACCAGTACATCTCTTCCAATGAGTATATCTTTTCCATGCAGATCACTTCCAATTACTTTTGTCCAGGTGATGCAATTGGGAAAGAACTTTATCCCAATCTTATGCTTGGTCATCAAATCAGTTTGAAAATTTTCTCCATTTGCTGCTTTGAACTTCTTTGTTTCTATTGTCCAAAATTCTACTGGCAGTATTGCCGGGTTGAGCATTGTGCATTGAGATCCAGTGTCTATAAAAACAATAGCTCTTATAGGAATATGATATTTGGATGGCATGATAAAAACCTCTATATTAGGTAAGGGTGGTGTTACTGCATAGGCAGGAGCAATTTCTTCTTGGATTTTTAAAACAGGAAAATGCTCTGGTTCTGAATCATCTGTTTCAAAAGAGCTTTCTCCTTCTAATTTTTCCAAGCCAAATACTGTAAACTCATATGGACTCTTTTGTTCATCATAGAGTGATTCAATATCTTCATCTTCTCCGATCATGAAGGATTGAATTAATTTAACAACTTTGTCCTTTTTCTGAGGACAATTTCTGGATAAATGACCTTTCTTTCCACAAATAAAGCACCTCTTGTTACCTCCTTTTCCTTGGAAGGGTTTCCTTTTAAAAAACTTGAATATTTTCTTCCTTCCTTTTTTTAGAAAGGTTTTCTTCAGATTTTTCTTTGAAGGCTTCAATTATAATTACAGCTTTCACCAGCATATTTGATCTTCAAAAATCCTTTTTTGCAAATCTTCTTATATTTTTTTTGGTCTATCATCATTTTTTCAAACATTTGCTGCTGGCTACAGATATTTTCAAGTGCAGTAATGCTGATTTGATAAATTTCTCCTATAATCATGCTTGTGACTTCTTTATTCATAAATTGGAAAATTCTCCACATTTCATTCTATAGTTCTTTTGGAAGAGAGCTGGCATAGGTATTTTTTAGGCTAGGATCATTGACTCTGTTCAGCTGGTAAAATCTTTGAGACATTCTTTGATAATGTCTCTCAAGATCTTTTCTGTCAAGTGAACAACATTTCATCTCAAAGTATTCTCTTCTAACTTCTTTGTCGAGAAGGTCTTTATCTCCCAAGAAATGAAACTGCATAGCTCCAATGATTTCATCTATGGGAGCTTGGTGAAGAGCATTTTGATTTACTACTCCAAGGCTGATGTACCATTCTTTCAAGACTCTAGTGGTTTGAGCACAAAATTCTTCAATAACTTTGTATTGATCATCACTGGCATCTACCATTTTGGCATCCATCCAAACTTTGAAGTCAAGAAATCTTTTTCTCCATTGTGAGACAGGGATATCATCAATGGAAAATAATGGTGAATTTGTATGGCTGGATGGTGTATTGACTTCTCTTGAATGTAGTTTGAAAGTTGACGGCTCTCCTTCTTTCATGTTTATAGTCATAAGACTTCTTGTAATGTCTGTATATTCTTCTTCAGATGAACTATCAGCTATTTGGTTTATCAATTCTTCTGAAGGTGCTTTTGAAGATATGGCTACAGACTTTTGACTTTCTGTATCATTTTCATTATAGACCATTAATGAAAGCTGAGGAGTATTTTGAGGAGATTTGGGAGAATTTTCAATGGAGTCTATTTCTGTTTCAATGATGAAGGTTCTAGAGATGGGGATCTCTTAGGAGTTGGAGATCTGGCTAGAGATTTGTCTTTTCTTTTTCCAAAGGGCTAAGGACTATTGACAGGCTTTTTTGGAGGGAAGAGAGGAGTTGTTTTTTGTGAATTGGAAGTGGAACTAGGGAATACTTTAGAGGGTATGACAAAATAAGGATCTGTTTCAGGCGGCAAAGGCTTTTGCTTGCTTTCAACATACAGTTTGAGCTCTTCATATTGTTCTTTGGTTTTTTGTAGTTCTCTTTCTTTATCCATTAAGGTGATACTGAATCCACAGGTTTTCTTCAACTCCTTTATTTGGAACTCCAACGTGCTGATTTTAGTTTTCAGCTCTTTGTAATGAGTTTGCATCTTAATGGATATCTTCTTGATTTCCTGCTCTAATGAATCTACAACACCTTCCAATTTCTTATTTATTTTTGTAAGAGGCTATTTTGAGCAACTGAGTTTTCTATCTGCCAGTTGAGTACCTTTTCTGCTTGAGTGATTGGCTTAAGATTTCCATAAGGTAAAATTTCAAAGCTTGTAATAAAGGGCTTTGTTTGAACTCTCTTTGCAGGATCTATCTTTCTTTCTAAGGTAGGGAGATCTTCTTTCTCAAAGGAAGATGCTTGAGAGAACATCATACATTCACCTATCATGGGAAAGGTTTGAGAAAATCTATTTGCTCCTACTTTACATCGTAAAGGAGGAGGCCAAGTGATTAGATCTGGATCATCTGGTGGAAGAGTTTTTTTTTTTCCAAAATTTTGATCATCTCATCATAAAGAGGCAGAGGTTTTGGTGTTCGTTTGAAAGCAACCCAATGGCGTGCTTTGGATTCTTGTCTTCTGGGCTTTGGTGGTGGTTTGCATGAATCTTTCCATTTTTGTTTTGATTCATCTTCAAGTTCTGATGAATCCCATGAGTCTCTCTAGCAATCACAGTCAGGATCACATTCTTCTGGGGCCATATCCCAGAGAAAATGACCATTCAATTTGTCTGAGTAAATTGATGTTCCGTCTGAACGGAATGAGTATACAAGTATCTTCTTCTCCTTTTCTCCTAAAGAGATCATCATGGTGGAGAATACTGGGCCATTTGAAAAAGATGGCTTATCTTCCTTTCTCCTACAGATGGTTTTAACATTTCCAGTTGGTAGTTTCCTGAAAGTTGATTTTGAAGCAATCACCGGCTTTTGAGCTTTTTTGAACAGCTCATAATTACTTATCCACTCAAGAGGAATAAGTTCTTTGAGTTCTTTTTTGGGAATTTGCTTTGGAACTTGCACAATGGAAGGAATCTAATCTTCAGAATTTGCTATCACCATCAAAGCATTTTCTGAAAATTGAGAATCCATAGGGAGACCATAACAATGATCTTGAACCCTAAAGATCAATTGGTGGTGCAAGATGGCTACTATGGCACTTTCATCTTATTCCGCTCCAATTAACTGAACTTGTACTTTGAAACACCTTGGAAGAGTTGGGTCTTAGAGTTGAACATTGAAATTCGGGAACATAGTTAAAACAACACTTCTAGCATTAAGTGTCGTTAAAATTGTTCTTATAACAACATGCTCGTACTGGTGAAAGGTAGAGTCTATCAGGGAGACTCAAGCAGTAATTGGGAGACCTTTTCTTCCATGAAGAGTCAAAACAAGTCTAACTGCTCCAAAGTGAAAACAACATAGTTTTCTCGTTGCCATAACTTGATCAAGGATGGGTTTATCTCCAGATCTACATATTGTTCTGCTGAAGTGGCATTCAAAGGACAGTGATCTAGTTTGGTGGTTTGTATAAACTCTTTTACTCTTGGTCTAAGAGTAGAAATGAGCTTTCTGATATTCCATGTGAAGCTTCCTTTATGTCTTCAAAAGACATTATAAGGACTAAGTAGTGGAGGAAAGGCACTTTCCATTTGAGCATCTTCTGGAACATAAGAATACGCAATAAGGTTTTCAAGTTTTGAAGCCAGGGTTTGTTTACAGGATTTTGGGATAGAAAGTTTTATTTGAGAAGTGTGATTAAGAGGAGGTCGAGGAATGTCTAGCTAGTTTTCACTCATGGTGTTTACTGTACTTCCCTACTCAGTTTCTTCTCCTAATTATATATATATGTTTCTTAATTTGTATAAAAAGGAAAGCAACTTTTATTCTAATTGTAGTTCAAAATCCTTAAATACGAAGACCTAGCGGTGGTTCAACCCTTTTTTTAAAATAATAAAAAAATTGAAATGAGAATTGGATGCACGGAACCTCTAGGTTTAATAGATTCGAAGTCATGAGATGAAGTGTGTGTTTGGTTTACAGTTAGAAGCCCGGAAACGTTTATTCAACAGAAAAGTAACAAATTCTTGCTTCCTATTTTTTTGCTTTGGAAAGTGGGAATTTTCGTTTGCATCAGTGCAAATGGATACCCAAACACACTCGAAGAATTGTATAGCCAACACAGATCCAACATGTTCTAATACAATGGAGATGGTGATTGTGATTCGTGAGGGAGTTTAGGAAAGGAGAGAGAAATGATTTTTATAAAAATAAATTAAATACTAATTTACTATATTATTTTTAATGCTTTGTTTGGTAGCTAAAAGTTAGAGGAGGAGGAGGAGAAAGAGAATGGAAGAGGATGAAAGAGGCTTGTTTGGATGTGAAATGTGAAGGGGTTTTCAAAAAATTTAGTGGGGCCCACCTTCAATTTGTTCCCCTCTGAATTGAGAAGTGTGGAAATTTGGGTGAAGTAAATAGATTTTATGACACCAAATCGATTTTGCATGTTTGATTTGTGAAGTGTTGAGTTGCAGCTATGCAAGCAAAATTGATTTTGTTTTGCTTGAGTGAACATGCTCGTGTTTCATAATTTGTGTGTGTAAGATTAAAATGGTATTATATTAATAATATAACTTATTTTTTTTCTTTCAAACCAAACAATCCCACAAATTTATTTTCACTCTATTTTTCTTCTATTTTTTTAACCAAACAATTTTAATTTTTACTCTATTTCTATTTTCTTCTTTTCTTATCTATTCATTTTTGTTCCCTCTATTTCTTTGTCCTCTACCAAACAAACTGTAAAATAGATTTTTTAAAATAAAAGAATTGATTTTCTTTTTTTGTAAAAGTTTTGATATAGGCTACTAATATATTCCAATTAAAAAATATTAGTATATTAAAAATCCCCACATATATTCCAATTAAAAACTACTTTACACCGTTAGTGCATGACCAGTAAACTCTTATTGTTAATCATTAATTGGAGTACTTGTATTTAGAGCAATTTATTTTTGTATTTATATAAATATGTGTTTTTTAATTTAAAATTTTAAACATATTTTGATTAATTAATTTCTATATTTTTATTTTTACTCTTTATCTATACTTTTTGGTGATTACCTTTAACTTTAACATAATTAAATTAAAAAAATAATCAAATGAATTTAATTTTAGCAATTATATTCATATATTGTTTAATAAGGAGTGTGAATAAGTAAATGCCTAAAATGAGAGTATTAATAGACTAAACAATAAATGTACACTCTAATAATAAAAAGTTTTTCTTAAGTAAATATAATAAGGGTCCTGTAACCAAATTTAAAAGAGAAAGTTCATATTGAAATTCACATTGATAATGTATTGAACATCGTAGTAAATATACATTAATAACACTTTTTAATGAAATTTTTTTATTTTTTATTTTCTAAGTAGTGTACTAAAGAGTAAAGACATTTGTTAACATTTGTCATATAATAATGAAAAATTACGTTAATAAATTGTTGATAAGGAATATGAAAGGCGGCGGGAGTGTAATTATTTGGAGAAAAATAAAGAACAGTCAACAAAAAATAGAATGCTATACTGCTCTCTCTAGCAAAATCTAACGGCTCACACAAATTAAGCTGTTAAAGTAATTAAAATTCGTTATGATAATAAAACTGGACCTATGGCTTCTTCTCACGGTCCACAAATTCACTCTAAACTCAGCCACATAAACCTTCTGAAAAAAAAACTTTAGCCACGTAATACGTAACCCTGTTCACCATCGTTGCTGTAGGTGTAAGCAACCCACAAATCCGACTAATTTGACTTAAACTAACTACATTTTAATGGATCGAGTTAGGTCATTAAGTTAGATCAGGTTTATTTTTAGTTGACCTCATTAAGATTAGGGGTGTACAAAAAATCTAAACTGATCCAAACCGTTCAAAAACCGAACCGATCCAAATTTAAAAAACCGATCTATTTTTAAAAAAAATCGAAGCGAACTGCTTTTTTAAAGACGGTTTGGTTACTCAATCCATTTTTCATGAAACGGATTGGTTCAATCCGGTTCGGTTCTTTAAAAAACCGATCCATATATGAGTATAAAATGGATAACCGAACCGATCCGATCCAAATTCAAAAAACCAAATCATTTTAAAAGAAATCCAAACCGAACCACTTTTTAAAAAACAGTTCGGTTAACCAAACCGTTTTTTACAAAGCGGATTAGTTCGGTTCGGATCAGTTTTTTGAGGTATCCATTTTTTGCACACCCCTAATTAAGATTGGATAAGGTCACGAATTAGTGCATTCTCAATCCAATGCAACTTAATTTATTATTTTTTTAATAAAAATTAAATATTATAATATTCACATATATTATAATTTTTTTAGTGTTGAATTTATATAATTAGACTTGTATTTTTAATTAAATATATTAAATGAGTTTAATTAAGTAAGTATTTCATAATTTTTTTTTGAATTTTTCAAATATAAAATTATATTAATATTTTAATTGACTAACTTGATATCCAGACCAGACCCAATCCAATTAAACGTCAAGTTAGGCTAGAGTTGAGCCGTTTTAAAAAAAAATACAAATCCAACCTAACCGAATATTTTTAATTAAATTAAGTATTAAACACGCCTAAATCCAAACAGGCAAAACCTCCGCTCCTGCCAACCCCCTAAAACTCACCGCGGGCTGTATCTCCGTCAACGGCTTCTCTATTCCCTTCTCCGTCGCCACCAGCCTCCGCTCCACCGTCTTCAGCCACTTGTCCGCTTTCTCACAATCTCCTCGGCTTGCTCCTCCGCTTTCTTCATATACGGTGCATGACACAAAACCCATTCACATAACCACAACCAGGAGCCAATATCCATCTTCTCAAAACATTTCAGAAACCCATTCTCCTCTCTTATCCAACGTACATGTACCTTGGCATGGTCATTTTCCAGACTGATTTTGGGCCTCAAAGTCAGCTATCAAGTCAACATGTACAGAATTTAAGTATTGAGATTAGGGCGTTGTTGAACATCAAAGGTTCAATTCTGTAATCCAATCTCTGTTTTCTTAAACTCTTTTTTTTCCCCTTTCGATTTTCACGATTTGTTCTTTTTAATGTTACAAAGCGACAAATGGAACATCGATACCATGTAGCCTGGCTTGTGGGATAGATTTTTTTTTTTTTCAGCAGTAATTTTTTTTCTTTGTTTTCCGTCTAATTGTAGCGTTGCTGTAATTGTTCCTGTGGGGATTATGTTGAAATCTGAAATGAAAACCAAACGGGACTATATATTTTACACAAGTTAATTGCTTAAGCATAACATTGTTCATACTTAAAAATGAAAGATTATGATGTCCAATTCACATATGGGTCCCAATTGCCCAAATAAGAAAGAGCCAAAATTGGTTATTCTTTTAATATTCTCCCTATTAGATTTTACCCTCTTTAGCATAACTGTTTTACCAAGTTAGATTGCTGCTTCGCCTAAAGTAGAAACCAACTCCTATGGCACCAAGTGGCACTGACCCCATCTGGTGCTGCGCCTCCACCTCAGCGCTTTACCCGCGCCTTTTGGTCCATTTGACTGCACTGCATATTCATGGACCGGGTGAGATAGTTAACACAATACTTGTACAAGCTCTACATTATTAATCAATTTGAGGGTGCAAGTTTCCTTGCTGATGTTAGCTATAATTCAATTCAGAGTGGCTTCCCCTCCAACAATATGCTTGAAAATGACAAAATCATTTCCAAACTTACTAGTTCTAGATCACCCCTAGTTTTACATTTAAAATATATATCCTGAAAATCTCACATTCAAGCAGAAGATATATAATCTAATGTAACAAATGGGTTGATATGTTGTTTCTCCATTAGAACCTAGTAAAAAAAACTGGTTGTTGTTTAATGAGGAAATTCTTGAAGTTCTAGCTCAAGATATGTAAGGACTATATTTTTTTCTTAATTTTGTTTTTATTGTTGTTGATTATTTCCTTTGACAACATAACATATTTGTGTTTAATTTTCGTTATGCAGCTAATGCAACTTGCGTGCACTTGTTTTAATGGGAACTAATCATATTTAAGGATCAGTTCTTGCTATACCTCATCAAGACTCATTTTGTGCTTTTCAAAAGGTTGCTCGAGTGCAAGGAATACCCACAACCATCTTTACCACCCGGATTTGGTCTGGTGAAACTTCTTCCCTTTAACTTACCCAGTTGTTTCATATGAGTGCTTTTCTAATTGCAAAATGCACCTTAAATTAATTTCCCCTTAACTTACATCCATTTGTTTTGATGCATGGTGCAGGGATTTGAGTATTTGATCCAAAAGTATTTCTCTTGTCAGTTCCTATCACAAATACCTGATGTATGGAGTCCAAAATCTGAAGCACTTAAATCTTAGTAAAGGTTCATGATTATTGACTCGGTTGGACATGGTAACCAGTTTGTTTAGTTGAATGCTGAAGAGTGCACTGAGCTCAAAAGTTTTTCACCTAGCTTCTGGTCTTACTTAAGAGCATAATCTGACCTGCTGCAGAAATCGTGACTTTGTACCTGATGTTTTTATAGATATGAAAAGCTTTGTTGATAGCTGTATGAGCAAGACTGCTATTATTAAGAAGTTGCCTTGCTCCAGTTGCAGATTTGTGCTTTAACACTTTTGAGTGTGCAGTCGTGTGAATATTTGAGAAATCTAGCAAATAGTTTGTTCTGTTTGCAATCTCTCAGGCTTTAGATCGAAGAAGGTTCTCAGCTTGTAATTTGTTAAATCACTTTTTCCATTATATTAGTGGTTCATTTAAGAACAGTATCTCTCAGAAACTACGGCTAATTAGATGAAGATATCCTTATGATTCTTATTACCTTATATGCTATTTACTGTAGAAATGGATATACTTAGAAAAAACCGATTTTAAAACCATCCTATTATGCATTAAATCTGTTATATAATAAATTGAGAGAACTTGGCAGGTGTATTGAAAGAATTCTGTACATCGTCAATTTTGCAGCCATAGAACATTGTATGGGATCAGGAAATACAAGCAAGAGCACCATTAGTTCAAACTGGCGAGGCGTTTTTAGACAAACAAGCCTAACAAGCAAAATCCACTAGCACATTCTTCTTCATTTTTGGACACGGAACAAATTTGAATATGGTATCAAAATCTATATTTAAGAGAAGTAGTATATAAGTAAGAGAGCCATCACTCCAAAGTGTAAAGCAAATTTAGCATGAAGAGTGAGTGGCTCTGACACTATATTAAAACTCTAGGTCCAAGAGTGTAGGAGAGGATGTAAGCTGTGAGACGAGCGCTTTTGAACTCTTGCTTATATACCTTTTAATTTTTTCTCAAACCTACTAATATGGGACTAGTTCTCAAACAAGGTTTGACTTCTTCATTCTGTTTTAAGGAAAAATAAAACAAATAATAATAACAAAATAAAATTAAAATTAAAGAAGAGAAAACGGTAATATGGATTTATGGTAACTCTCGTTATCTTGAATAAACTCAAACAGGTTATCGTGCAATGCAAACCTTGGACTTCATAAATTTCATTATCTATATTTATTGAGTTCCCAAAACTTTTAAACAAAGAAGAGACTATAAATCCAAAATTATAAAATATTTAGATTATAAATATTTGGTGCTCTGGACTGTCGCTTTTTTGTTTAGATTATAAATATTATTTTTTTACAGTAAAACGATAGTTTAGTCATAATATTTTATAAAATAATTTTGTGCGTTTCACTATTCATAAACAGTCGTGGCTTGACTACATTTGCTGTTCAGGCTATTAGTGGTTGAGATTTTCCTTGGATACTTTAGGATAAGACTGCTAAGAAAGTTTTGTTAATGTATTTTCTAATGTAAGTAATCAAGTACTGCTGATGTAGACAGATTGCTTTCTTGTTTAATTAGTTTAATCCCATGCTCTGGTCGTGTGCATTATTGTTGACATCTTTGAACTCTACCAAGTAGCTTGTCCAAGTTTCAATCTCTCTGCTTTATTATTGAAGTCACTTAGACATGCATCTATGACAATTGTTTAATACTAATGGACGGTCAAACCTTATAATCCTCTCATTATTCTTAAACCTTTTCCAGTTGGAATATGAATATGAGAAATGCAATCTGCACAACAACTTATACATTAATTTTTACAATAATAATTTTTTGTGTCCATCTTTCTCCTACAAATCATTTATTGCATTTTATAATAATGTAGAAAGATAGACACAAAAAATATTGTTGTAAAAATTATTGTACATGTAGCATATCTCTATGAATATATACCTAGTAAGGATCAATTTTGAAACCCTTTCATCTTGAAGACTGTTAATTGAGGATCTTGGCACGGACAATTTCAAACATTCATACCAAGTCATCCAATCAAAGGCATCAAATTTGAAACTCCCGAGACAACTCCACGACTCAGTACAGTTGTAAAAAAAAAAAAATAAGTCTCAGATGCACAAGCATTCACATGGATAGAAACTCCAAACACACCAAAATCAGAAAAACCAAACTGCTTCCCACAAAATTCCCATTGGTTGCACCCCCTCCATTGTTCAATCTTACAGTTGGTAATCCACTATCTTTGTGGACAGCCCACCATA
The DNA here is from genome assembly GCA_004329165.1 of Spatholobus suberectus. Classification (NCBI taxonomy): domain Eukaryota; kingdom Viridiplantae; phylum Streptophyta; class Magnoliopsida; order Fabales; family Fabaceae; genus Spatholobus; species Spatholobus suberectus. The sequence goes on along the minus strand of CM014737.1, from coordinate 43,623,493 downwards.
CTACATGGATTTGGGCTTGCTGAAACAGTTAGCCCAAAATTTTATCAAAATATACAACAAAAACTAGTTCCTATCTTAATAAGATTTTTGTCAATAAATAAATAAATAAATAAAATATGTGTAAAGATCACGGGTCTATTTCTTGGAACAAAGATGTTGCAGCCCAACATATTAGAACATGCAAGGCAGGTGGACAATTCGGGCCACAAAGGTCTTAGTCTGTGAGGAAAATAAGGAATTTTCTATTTACACCCCTCTTATGTACTAAGTGCACTCCTATACTTTTTCTAATAATTTTTATTACCAAATATACTTTTTAAGTCCTTTTTTATACCCCCATATTCATTATTTTTTAAATCGTATTTTTATACCCTCATCTTTATTATTCTTTAAATCCTAATTTTGAACTCCTATCTTCACCTATATTCATCATTCTTTAAACTCTAATTATGTAATCCCTCGTTTTTTTTATCAAATTGATACATGCGTTTTTTTATCAAATTTCTAAGTGATACTATACGTTTTCCTCTACATGGCACTATTTTTCAAGGTAAGTCCAACATCAACTTCATCTATTATACATTTCAATTTACAAAAGCATGCATTCATTAATTTATCAATCTTTGTCTCTCAATGTTCGATTTGTGTGCGTTTAGTAAGACAATTATCAGCCTATACCTCTCTCAATATTTGCGTCCTTTCAATTAACTTTTAATTTTGTGTTGACAAAGGAAAAGGCGTGCATTTAGTAATCGCGCTCAAATTCATTTTCTGTTATTATTTTTGGAAACCATTTTCTGGAATAACATTTTCCAATTCCGGAAAGTGTTTTCCAAAACTATATTTTTTTCAAAAAAGAAATGGTTCTAGAAATCACTTTCTGAAACTTCTTCTAATTTCGGAAATAAATTTTTGAAACTATATTTTTTCAAAAAAAGATATAATTCCAAAAACTACTTTCCAAAATAAAGACAAAGGATATTTAAATAAAATTATATACCAAAAAAAGGAGAAGGGGTGTACTTCGTAAGTAAGAGAGTGTAAAAGCAAAAGCCGAAATAAAAGAAAATTTAAGCACACAATTATTTGGGATTCAAGAAGAAAAATACAACACAACCAAGGCCTTAGGCCATAACTTATCAACCCAAATTAATTAAAATAAATCACCATTTTTTAGCATGATTATCACTAACATGATTAATTATTTACATGATTATCACTAACACACTACATAAATATTTAAACTTCATCAATTAGTCTTCTTAAACTTACTAAAATTTCAATTTGCACCCAATCCTAAATTTATTTAACTTTGTGAAACATAAATAAATAAGAGAAAATAAACTATGTACTAACAGTATTAAACAGTTTTATACTGTCATCTAGTTACAAACCACTGTGTATGGTAATTTTGTTGACTTTTACAATATGTACCTTAAAAATCATATCAATAGTGATTTTCATTTGATTGACAACATAAAACTTTTTACACTAATAGTACATAGTCATTCAACTCTAAAAATATAAATTCATCAATAGTTGCAATCACAAAAGTCAAATAACATCTAAAATGCTAATAATTATCAAAACATTAATTTTATATTTTTCGTAATAGAAAAATTATACAAGAGAGGATATCAAAATTTTATAAATCAAAATTTCTTTAAAATTTTTGTCTTATTGAACATAAGATTCATTAAAATTGCGGAAACATCTTATAATAATACTTATCAAAATATTAATCTTATTTTCTCACAACAAGAAAAACTAGAAAAAGATAAGATGTTATAGTATAATTGCACTAAAACCTAATACAGAAAATCAGTATGGTCTAAATTAGTGGATGCTCTCTTCTAAAGCATGTAATAAGATATAACCGTAATCTATAGTTGAGACTGATTAGATTGAGCGTGTCATAAATATTTAGATAAATCAATTTATTTATAACTTAATTAATTAATTTAACCAAGTCAATTAAAAGAATAAGGAAGAATTCTTTTTTTGAAATAAGGAAGAAGAAGTTATTTAAGTATATTTAATTTTAGTTATAAAATTGTGAGTATGACATTGAAACATATTGTAACTTTTGATGTTTATTTTGGAATTTTCGTCACCAAATCATACAATTTTTATTGACTAGTGGTCTTCAATTCCAAAAAAAGTACAATATAATTCATGATCATACCCATAGTTTTAATTATGTTTAAAATACTTCACAAATTTTATTCAACATACTTCTAGCAGAACACGTGTAGAAGACTTTCTCCAGTTTCCTTGTGTTCTAGAGGTTTGTATAACTATTCTCAAGGGCAAATCTATTAACAATACTAGGGGGCCTTGGCCGCCCCCCCTAATTTTTTTAAAAATTTTAAATATATATATATATATATATATATATATATATATATATATATGTTATTATTTTTATCAAGGGAATTTAATTATGAAAATAATAATTTTTAAGTATTATTTATTTAATTTTACAAAATATTTTATTCTTTTTTAATAGTCTTTATTATGAAGGTAATTAATGTCATTTTTTTTATCACTTTTTAGACAAATATTCTATTTTTATTTTTAATAGTTTCATTTTAGAGATAATTGCATTTTTTTCCTTTTACTTTTTGACAAAATAATTAGGTATCATTGATTTTCCTTTTTAATATATAGTATTTTCCCTTTATAATCCATAATTGTAATTTTAAAGACTATAAATGATTGCATTTGCAATCAAATGACTTTATTAGCTTTCCTTATATTGATTTGATTATAAATTGATTTGAGATTTAAAGATCAACCCGGGGCAATCTTATGAACACTATAAAAGAAATTGATATGGATTAGTCCTTGACTTTCTGTCAGGGGATACCTTGAGTTTACAAATAATAATAATAATAATAATAATAATAAATAAATAAAATTAAGATCTTGAACTTTGAGACACAACAATAAATATTCTCTCATTCTATCACTATTCTTATATTTTCTTTCTTTCTTTTTTCTCATTTTAGCCAAACAAAATAACATTCTTCTTCTCCTATTTTTCAACAATCTAAAAACAAATTTATTCAATGTTTATTATCTACTATTGTCATAAAACATAATTTAATAACACAATTCATTCTAATTTAGTAAATTTTTATAACAAAGTTAATAGGACTTTTTCATAAAAATGTATGGTTAGTGCATATACCAATTTTAATTATAAATTCATGAAGGTTCTTAGTGGCACGTGAACCTGATGACTTAACGGTTAATCCAGAGTCTTTAAAGAATATATTTAGTTTGTTGTCCATGTAATATGTTGTCTAAATATGTTAAGAGTTTAATGATCATGTACTAACAGTATAAAGTAGTTTTACACTGTCATCCAATCACAAATCATCATTTATTGTATGTTTGTTGACTTTTATAATAAATACATTAAAAGTCATACCAACAGTGAATTCTGATTAGGTGACAGTATAAAACTTTTTACACTGACAGTACATGACCATTAAACTCATATGTTATTGGATCATTTTACAAAACATATAATTATGTATATTTTTGTAAACGCTCAATTTTATTCGGGTAATTAGAAAAATAACAATAATAAATATAGAAGAAAAATATATAAAATAATAATAATAATAATAATAATAATAATAATAATAATAATAATAATAATAATAATAATAATAATAATAATAATGGGCCTTTCTATTTAAGCCCATAAATAAAAATGAGAGAAAGAAAGATAGAAATTAATAAGAATAAAGTTTGGGCTAGCAATTATGGCCCAATAATAAAATAAAAGTGAAAATTCTATAAATAAAAAGGTTTGGGCTAGTGGGTTTGGGCCCAATTTTGTAAAAAAAAAAAAGAGAGATAAAAACATAAACAATGGATTTCAAGAAAACTTCTAAAACAAGTTACAGTAACTTGTAGGGCAAGTTTCAGTAGCTTATAGAGTAAGTTTCAGTAACTTGCTAATGCTTATAAATAGGGCATTAAGAAGTCTTAGATTTTGATTTTTTTTTTTTTCAAAATTACACATTTCTCAAAAAACTCTCACATACATTCACTCTTAAACAATCACTCACATTCTCTCTTGAAACACTCACATCTTCATACTGAAAAAAGGGAGCGACATTCATTGGCAAAATTCATGCTCTCTACTAGCGCTCCTAAAGGTATACTTCATTTTATCTGACTTCATCATGTAGATCTTTAATTCTTTCGTGTTTTCTTCTTTTTTCTCCCTTTTCTTTCGGCTCTTGCATATCATATAATGAATTTGTTTTTCATTAAAGCATTATTAGCATAATTGCATTCTTATTATTGTTGCACTTGTGGCTTTATTATGAGTATGAAGCTATTTGAATAAATAGTTTTCTACTACGCTATAATGGCTTCATTCGCTTTTTTTTTCCTCTTTATTCATTCTTCACAACAGAGACACCATTTTTTTGGCATCCATCACTTATACATGCACCACCTTTGCACTCACAAAATAAAAATTCTCTCACATACACATCATAGCATTCACGTTTTCACTATTCTCACACATACATCAGCACACATATTTTTCTCTTGTAATATGCATATAGCAAACTCACATTAACAACCAATTCACACACATTTCCATCGTCACTCATTCCATAGCCATAATAGCACATACATAGAGATCTCATTTCTCTTTTCTCAAAATAAAATATATACTGATCATCACTCTACATCCCAGCATTCTCTACCTATCCACTACAATCACATTCTCCTCAATACAAGCAAAGACACATCCTAGATGCACCACATACTCACATTCACATTCACATGTAAATACCAACATTTTAATCAATACAAGCAAAAAATTGTCAAAAAATATATATATAAAATAGCATTCATTTCGTTATCGCGACGATGTGAATCAACGTCGATATCTTTGCGCACTCCTTCAGCTTTCGTGTCATCGCCACAATGCAAATCCACATCGACGTTCACCGTAGTTTCCTTACCCTTTTTCGCCATCACCATGATGCGAATTAGTGTAGGCATTCTTGTGCTCTCCACTATTCCTCGCGCCTTCGCCACGACGCAAACCAACATTGTCATTCTTTTAGGACTCCTCTACCTCTTGCCATTGCTGTTATGCGGATTTGCGCAGCCACCTTCGTGTGGGTTTTCTTCGTCATCGTGCGACCTTAGCGCCATCCTCTCGCTTTGACCATAAGAACTAGAGAAGCAAATATCTCTGCTCCTTCATCACCGCTTTGACGGAATGTGTGGATTGATGGCACTGCAATTTGGGGATTTTTGGGGTTTCGTTCCCGTAGGTTAGCGAAAAGGAAATTTATGAAGGGGCTAACACTGTGTTTGGTAGTGACGAAGTGGCGAAGAAAGGAAGAGAAGAGCGCGGAAATGTGCAGAATTGGTCGATTTCCGTTCGTTTGGTGCAAACAAAACAGCGTGGAAGTTTTTAAATTTTAGGTGGGTCCCACGCTAAAAGTAATCGTCGCAAATATGCGTGGAAGTGCGAATAAATGCAACGTTGGTTGCAAGCTTTCGATAATACCCTCGCTCTTTTGCAAATACTGTGTACAATTAAACACATATTCGAATATGTGAACACAATATTCGAATATGTGTTTTACATATTCGAATATATAAAACACATATTTGAATATTGTGTTCACATATTCGAATATGTGAATACAATATTCGAATATGTAAAACGCATTCGAATATGTGTTTTACATATTAAAATTAAAATTTTGATTTTTAAAATTAAATAAATATATAAACAATTACTAGTAGATAAAAATTTATTAATATGTATATATATATATATATATATATTCGAATGTCAATAAGCTTTATTCAAATATATGGAATATACGTAGTGTCATATATTCGAATATGGTAATCACATATTCGAATATATAGTACTGTTATGTTCATATATTCGATTATGTGAGTAGCATAACCAAATATATGTTTTTGTTATTAGACTTTTTTGACAAATATCGTGGTAAAAAAAATAAGGGTATAAGGGTATAAGTGTAATTTTATTCTTCCATTCTAAATCCCCAAAAGTCAAAAAAGCAAACTTCCACTCTATTTCTTCTCTACTTCTCTCCAATTAAACAACTTCTATTTCTACTCTATTTCTTATCTACTTCTCTTTTCTTCTACCTACTTTCTCTCTCTCTATTTCTCTCTTTTCTACCAAACACAGCGTTAAAGTTGATACCTAGTTTTGGGGTTTATCGGGTTGGGATACAGTGATAGCTGGCCCAATTCGAAATCAGGATCTTTTTTTTTCTTTTTCTTTTTTTTATTTAAGCTTTGTGAATGTGAATCAAATAGATATTAGTAAATTATTAGCTTTTTCTATTTTAGCTAATAAAATTATTCACGTTGACGTTCTAGACTTTTTTTTATATTTTTCAAATGTGGATATGATTAATTTAAAAAGGTGACGTCAACTTTTATAAAATTAATTCTAAAACTTTTTTTAAAAAAAGAGTAAAGTTGACATTTCTTTTTATTTAATTAGATTACTTAGTGAGAATTCAATTCCTAAATCAGAACTATTTTTTTTCTCTTAATAAATAAATAAACAAATAAGTAATCATAAAATTTAAATATGACCACTTTGAAAGTATTTCCTATTTGGTGATTTAATAAATTTGACACATCTAAGTGGTACAACTTGGTGATGTCAGATTTAGCAATACAAAAATAAAAATAAAAATAAAAATTAAGAATCAACTAACAAAATGATTTTCTACAAAGAACTACGTGAGTCTGATTCCTTATTACATCGGAGGATACGTAGGAGCAGGGGTTTACTCTTGTCGATCTCAAAAAAACAATAAAATATATTTCTTTCTAAAGAAAAATTTTCTTCTTAAATAAAATTCTTTTGATAGATAAAAATAATAAAATTAGTAAATAAATAATAAATAATTTTTTTAGGGGTAAAATACATATTTTAAAAGCTATCCGATTTTGCATATTTAATTAGGAATAATCGTCTTTATGACGGACGTCATAGGGTGCTAACATATTTCTTACATGTAACTGACTCCTGAACCTATATTTAGTTTCAAAGACCACATTGTTTAAAAAGATTTTTCCAAGGTTTTTCTTAATAAACTTTGGTGGCAACTCCTTGATTTATTCTTTCTTTTTTACCATCTCATCGTGACCCTGGTTGCAACAATTTTGTATAAATTTTAATACTTTTATATTTATTAACCAAAATTTATTTTATTGTTGGTCCCTCATGGGTTGGAAGCGTGGCTCCGTCCCTATCTATTCTTAAACTACGATAGAAAATTGCAAATTGTAGCTCACTTTCCCAATCATTGGCCTCCAAACACGTAAATGCATTCCAACTCCCACTTTTGTTTTGTCTCAACTGTACAAGTGGTCCTACACTACTCATCATTGCATTTGAGTTATTTGTAACACCCAAAATTCCCATAAGTATGAATAAACTTGATTGAACATAATAATGAGATAAAAAACTAAGTTTAATTATGAAAATTTAATTAAATAAATATGTGTGATTTTTGTATAAGTTTCAATGGAGAATTTTATTAACATCAGACCTGTATTGTAAGCTAATAGTGTAAAATTATACAATGAATATAAGCAAATAGTAAATAAATTCATGACAGTCATTATTAATTATATTTAAGTCTTTGTAAAATTTATTTGCTTAATTGTATTTTTGCTTCCATTAGGTCGTTAGACGAATGAGTTTGGTCCATGTAATTTTAATTGCTTTAATTGAAGAATTTAATCAAAATATATATTTGTTATAATGACCTTAATTACTATAATCAAATATAATAATGTGTTTTTATGAATTAAAGAACAAAACAAAAAATTGATAAACTTTAGGTAAGAAAAGAATGAATATGGTAATGTCACACGGACATAACATTTGTCTACATGGTAAAACCTTCTTTTATAATTGATAATAGATAACATAGTTATACATTATTTTTTTCTCTCTCTTTCTACCATATCATTTATTACATCTCATATTTTTCTCTCTTTCTCTCTCTTGGTTATAAAATTTGTTGTGCAAATAACATTTTCTTTAGTGTTTACATTTTCATCTAATTTAATATACAACAATTCATACAACATTTTATACAATAATATTTTATGTGTCTATCTTTCTTCATTACATTATTTATTATATCTCATATTTTTCTCTCTTCTTTCTCTTAGTTGTATAATTTGTTATTGTACAAATAACATTTCTCATAATTTTAAGAACAATTTAGCAGGAATGGTGATTAAGTGGGACCCACTAATTAAGATAGACATTTGCTTCTCAACTAGTATGTTACCTGTGTTGTTGCACGGGTTTTCACATATTTTTTTTATATTATTTAATTATTAATGTATATAAATATTATTTTATAATAACTTAATCACTTCCTGCCAAAAATCTAGTGAAGGAAAATATTGAAGTGTAAATGAGAATGTTTGATTAAAAAAAATATAATAAAATAATAGTGCAAAAACTTTTATGTAAAAATTAGCAGTATAAAAAATACATAAAAGAATGAGATCTATAGGCACTGAGCTAAAGCATAATTAGTATATTTAATTTAGTTTTGTATCATTATAAAAATGTCAAATAAATTCTAAAGATGATAGTAAATGATGTTTAATTAATTTCATTATTTTATATATAAATTAAAAGATATTAATATTTACAATTTCATTAATGTAGATATTAATTTTTAAATAAAAAATACATGAGTTTGAATTTAATTTTTGAAATATATTTTTAATAAAATATTATATCTTAATTATTATTGTAAAAATGAAAAACATTTTAGTTATGATGTTAGTGAATAAATAATTTAAAATTATTTTGTAATAAAAATAATATTTAATAAATCAATTACTCAGGTAATTTCAAAAAATAAAAAATCTTTTCGAAAATATTACATGAAGAAGATATGTCATAACTTAAAATTATTTATTCAAAAATAAAATATGGATATGCTTTAAAAATATTATATGCAGACATAGAAATAAATAATAATTTAATTTTATGATTCATAAAAATGTTAAATATTATCAAAAGATAATTTTACTTGAATAAATTGATTTTAAAATAGTATTAGTTCAATTACTCAAATATATTTACCTATGTAAAGTTTTTCATCACTGGCGTATATATATTAATCAATATAATTTTTATATATGAAGTTATTAAAGATAGAGTTGTAGTAAATATATTAATTAAATAGGTCAAATTGATTTTTCATATAAAAATCAATCTCATAATATAAATATTAATTAGCAGAACTTTCATTTATAAAATTACCAAAAAAAATGATTTTTGTACAATTTTGCAGTGAATATAAATTTATAAAATTAAAATGATTTTTATGCATGTTTAGTAATTAAATTAATTTTTATGCATTTTTACGATATTCTAATTCTACCCGTTAATTATATAATGCTCAACAATTAAATGGTCAGTATGGACAAGAGTGCTATGGGAGTCTGGAGAATCCTCAAAACAAACAAAATACAAAATTAAGGCGAGAGATTAAATGATACTGATGTAACTTATACCAACTATTACACAATTCAATAACTTTAAATTGAATAATTTTATTTCAAAACCCACCATTGGATTGAAAATTCCTTTAACATAAATTATATGTACAAAATTTTATATTAATCCAAAATTATTTAATACCTTATTCATATAGATCAAAATGAACGTAATTATAAGTTTTCAAAATATAGTAAAACACGAGTCATTTGATTATCTTCTTATTGTTATTCAATTTGACAAAATTGACACAAACAATCTTAGTAATATGAAATTATAATTCAACGGTTGGATCGATAAAAATTACATTCTATATCAAGTTATTAATGGTGTAATAGTTGGTATAAGTTACACCGATGTCATTTGATCCATTTCCCAAAATTAATTACCATATATGTAGTGATTGGTAGGAAAAAAAAAGGGCAAAAAACTTTCAGTGCGAAAGAAATTAAGCGAGAAATATTTTCGTGTAAGACTAACACATGGCCAACCACGCTCATCATTGTATTATATAGTAACTAGTACGTTGATTTGTACATTCGCATGGTTCATGTTTGTCTTTACACTTGTAGTAAAATATAATTTATAGTAAATTACACTGATATTTTTACAATTTTTTTTCTAGATTGTACACGATACCCTCTTTTTTCTATCTTTACACTAACTCTCTTAATTGTTTAAAACATAACACTAACACCCTTTATATATTACACTAACCCATTTAATTGTTTAAAAAATATTACATCAAGTACTTTTGTAAAGGAGGTAGTTATAAACATTAAAAAAACAGAAAAATTATATACAATCTAAAAAAACCTCAAGAGTGACAGTATAATTTACTCTATAATTTATGAGTATCTAGTTATCTATACATTAAAACATGTCCTCATGAAAATAATATGGGTTATTATATTTTTCATTAATATTTTATAGTAAAAATATAAGGAACTGATTTAAAAAAAAAATCTAAAATACTTGTCCTTTAGACAAAAATAGAAAATTAAATAATATAAAATAAATACAAATTAAAGAGTTAATCAAATAAAAGAATGTGTATTATACAAAAAAAAAATTTACAAAATATATAAAATGTATATATAAGAAAGGTATTATTATTTTATATATATAAGAAAAGTACTATTAATTGTAGTAAATCATTTAATTATTATTTATTTTAATTTTAGTTTTAATTTTGATATGTTGTCAATCTAAAATACAATTAATTAATTAAAAATTACCTTAAATATAATTTTTAAAATAATTATTATAAAAATTGACAATTTTTACATATATGACAACTTATAATTGAACATTAGTATAAAAAAATTTCTCATTGTTAATATATTATAATTAAATCCTTCATTTATATTTTAAAATTTTAATTTTTAATCTTCATAATTTTATTTTGTTTAAGTTTTAGTCTCTATAGTTTTATTGTATTTAAAATTTGTTTATCATAATTTCATTTATTTTAAGTTTCATTTCTTATAATAATAATAATAATAATAATAAGGATAATAATTTTGGTGTTTCAAGTAATAAAATTAAAGGTAGAAGGAAGTTTAAGGGTACAGACGAAGAAGATGCGGAAAGAAAGATTATATTAAGCAAAGAAATGTTGTAGTGCAACAACATAAATTTGAAAAAGAGAAATTTAAAATTAGTGTTATAAAATTAGCTTGGTAAAGCTATTAGGTAATGAGTCATTGATCTGATTGATGAGTTATGAACCACTATAAATTGTAGGGACTTGAATAAATTTATACTATATATATTATATTTGTCTTTTATATAACAAAATGCAAATATGGCTTAGTGGTGGCTATATTGCTTTAGGAAAAGAGGTTGAAGATCTGATTTTTATTAGTAAATATTTTATAATTTTGTTTCTATGGAGTTTAGAGTAATGTTATGAAACTCAAACCGGTAATTATGGGTTATTGTCGAATTGATGAGTCATCGATTAAATTGTATAAACTGGTATATATTATTTACAACTATTTTTTTTTATTAAATATTATTATTTACAACTATATATATTTATTAAGAATGCAAGGAAAATAATAAGAAGATGTCCTAGTTAGTGTTAAAACGGATTGTGTCATGGTAAAGTGACTGGGTTCGGCTCGCAGTGGGTGCATTCTTGTATTTTCGTTACCTATAACAGCACACTCATAGAAATTAACAGCACCTGCTACCCAACACGCACTCTCTTGAATTTAACAGCGTAAGGAAAAAAAGATCCTCTCCAATTATTTAGAAATGGATAAAATCTTAACCATTATTTATTTTAATTTTTAATAATTTTAATATATAAAAGATAAAAAAAAAATTGCATGAATGAGTGACATTTATTAAACTGCACACTCTCAAGTTTTTAATAACCAGCTTAGAGCCATCTCCATTCCAGCAATTTTTCATTTTTTTGGGATTCTTAAGTGGGTTCTACTATTACACATTACTCATATATATTTTTTATAATTTAAGCAACTCTTTTCTTCAATTCAACATCTTCTTTTTTTTAACATTCAATAAATATTTAAAAAGATAATTTTAAAAATAAAAAATTTGAAAAAAGAAAAATAAAGAATCAGAAAAAATAAGTCGGTTAGTAGCAAAATAAGATGACCGGTCCATAAGCTAAAAACAAGGAGATCATGGGATGAGTCTCTTAGCAGTGGTTAGGTTTGTCTATTTAAGACCCACAGATTCACTTTTCTAGGGGCGGAAAAATTCATCAGAGAAGTAACGACTATTCATCTCATCTCTCCTATACCATCTAAGAAAAGGTTAATCTCACTCTTTTGCTGATTAATATCTGGAATGGCACCGTCGAAGCGCGCAACAACGCTGTGACATTTTAAAGAGAAACGGAGCTGCTTCTTTTCTCTTAATTTGTGTTGATTGTATGTTTTTTTTATCTTGTTTTGATGTAGCTTCTCAGGAATATACATTTACCACATGTTGTAGTCTCTCTTTCGTTGTATATAATTGTTTTGTTTAATAAAATAGTTACGTGACTTGAACAATACGTTCCTTTTATTTCTTTGCTTTTTTGTGTGTGTGTGTGTTTTGTTTTTCAGCTTTTTGTGTGGTTTTGTTTTCATATTATCCTTTTCTTTCATTGCTTTTTCCTTTTTCATAATGCAGAAAGTGTTATTCTACTTGCATTATTGTACACATGGCCTTTTTTTTGGTGATGCTTCACGTAATTAGTTTTTTTCCCCTGTATACCTTATTATTGTTTTATTTCTCATTTCGTAATGCCTTGCGTTTTTACGCTGCCTGTATAGCCTTTTTTTTTAATTGTTGTAATATGATGTACAGTATAAAATGTAGATATATGTGTTAGTGTTTTTCCTAATAAAAATTGGTGTTTTACTTTCATAAAAATGGAATAAATTTTAATCTGTGGAATTTCATGATATTGATTGAGCAGTGAATCCTATCTTCAATATCACTTGAATCACAAAGGTTTATGAATAGCCATTTGTTATCATACATCTTGTTGTAATTGTAGACTAAAATGAATTTTTTTCCTTTCAATAAAATGGTTATTTTCAGAAAAAAAAAAAAACAACAATTATCCAAAAATATGCAATAACTGATAATGTTAATTGAATAGTAGTTACTATTTTTAACATTATTCAGATTGTAAGGTTTAATAATTAGCCATATTGTAACTTGAACTCTTGTACAAGAATAATTTCTTTTAAATAAAAAATATAAAAGATTCTTTTCAATTTCAAATCTTTTTTAAAAAAAAATCCTTTTGAACTTAAAATTTTTTCTTTTATTCATAAATAAAAAATAAAAATGGTCTTTTCAGGTTTTCTTTACCATAAAGATATAAAGATAAAAAAAATCCCTTCATAAAAATTATGTATCTTTTCAAATTTTAGTTTAAATTTCAATTTAAAATTCTTTTTTAAAATAAAACAAAACAAGAATTCTTTCTTATCTTTAAAATACAAAAAAAAAATTAAAATTAAAATCACAAAAATATTTTCCTTTTATTGACATAAAATAAATATTCATAAAATTACATAGTTTTGCACAATTAGTTAGAGGTATCGTTTTTAATGAGTGTGTAAAATATTAATACTTTCTCTACACATAATTCTTGAGTGTAACGGTTATACACTATTAGTATAAAAAATTTTATTCTTAGTAAAAACATGATATCATGTTTTGTTCTTTGTGGGTAGAGTTTAATTGTTATGTATTGTCAGTGTAAAAACTTTTAGATTGTTAAACAATCGAAAATCAATTTTAGTGTGACTTTTAGGATAGTTATTATAAAAGTCAACAAACTTACCATACATGGTAGATTGTAATTAGATGATAGTGTAAAATTGTTTTACATAGTACATAACCTGTTTTCTCTTGTGCGTATATCATGTTAGTTTATATGGATTGAATAAAAAGATTGTTCATTAATTCATGTTTCACCTAAATATCAAGTTTATATTTTTACTAGCTTTTATGTTCATTACTAGTTGTTTGCACCCGATTGGATGTTTTTGGGTTTTTTTTTTTTGTTTTTGTTTTTGTTTTTCCCACATTCTCTTAATCACAAATAGAAAACATAATGTTCAAAACCATGAGACATTTTTAAGGGAATTTAGGTAGTACTCAATGGATCTATGTTGCAGCAATGCTCACTGCTATACTCTTTTTTGTTTTTTTCTTCTTCTTTTTTTCAATCATAAAGACAGTGGCATGGTACAGTCAGCAGAATAATGCTTCTTATGTTGATTTAACTTATGTGTAATGGTGTAGACGTTACTCAGTGCTAACTATTTGTTTCTATCATTTTAGAGAATATTAAGCATAATACATCACATAATATTATATAAGCTTAAATATGTTTTTAGTCTTTCAAATCTAAAGTAAGTTTGTTTTTTGTCCTCTAAATTTAAAATTAATTTTTTTAGTTCTTATAATTTTAAAAAAGCTTATTTTAGTCCCTTACGACCACCTACAACATTATTGACAAAGGTAGATTGAGTTAAATGTGCAGCATCAACTGAGTTTGGTGTGTTTTCACTAATAGGAACACTTAGTAAGTGGGTTTTATGTGGTAGATTTAGTAGTAAACAAGTTTTGTGTAACAGATTCACTAATGATGTTTAGACATAAGGACTAAAACATTTTTTTTTTCAAATTATAAGGACTAAAAAGATTAAGAGGGTTATTGGATTGAGATTTTAAATTATTTTAAAAGACTTTTTTGTGATACAAAAGTTTTATGGTATTCAATGAAGACTTTTTAATAATATAAATATTGTAGTATTCAGTTAGGACTATCAAGATTTTTTTAAGAGGGTAACAAAATCTGGTGGTTTCAATTGAGATTTTTTACGTCTTGCAAAAAGTCTTTTAGTATTCAAAAACATACAAATTTCGATGAATTGTTTTGTAAAGTATATTTTGTGTGACTTTTTAGTGAGATGTATAAATACCAAACTCATCTAACAATCTCACACACGTCCTTAAGACTTATCTATTCTCTCATTCCTTCTTTTTCTACCATTGTCAAACTTTTTGTTGTCCCATCGCACTAATTCTTTCTCTCTTCGTTGAGCGTGGTATGGACGTGGATACTGTACTTGATCATCTCTTACGACTAATCCTACACACCTCTTCAATTGGGTAAAGGACTTTCTATTTGCCTTTGTCAACTTTGAACAAATTTATTGTGTACATTACCAAAAAGATAATGTCAAAAATATAGAAAAAAAAATCCTCGTGCATCACTAATGTCAATCACACACTCACATACCGATCCCAACATAAATTATAGGACTTCGTTTTAGCTTCAAATAAAATAGTGTGCTATGCAATGTGTGAGTTATGTGGATTTCATGTTCCCTAATATTATTAGGAATTTTTTCTCTCATAAAATTATTAGGAAGTTTAAACTTTTTTCCCCTTCTCATGATGAAGTGTTTTATCTGTTAGTTTTATCTATTAGTTCTTGGACACTCCTTATTGTTTAGATAAAAATGGCATGTGCTTATGGATCAACAGTTCTTCAATACTAAGTAAGCATTATGGACTATGACTTATTATGTGATTAAGGTATTAAAAAGAGTCTCAAACGGTAATGCAATGATTAGGTGATAGGTAATAATTTGTTCTATGTATTAGAAAACAAATATTTTTATTTTGACAAAATTAGTAGGACATGAGGTTAAAATCAATAAGCTATTAAAAGATTAGAAAAATTGTATTAATTTTACTATTTTTTATCAAAACCTTATCATTTTTTTTTTTTGTTATGTTTTTCATTGACTCTTGTAACTTTGAATGTTTTCTAAATATTTCATGAGG
The DNA here is from genome assembly GCA_004329165.1 of Spatholobus suberectus. Classification (NCBI taxonomy): domain Eukaryota; kingdom Viridiplantae; phylum Streptophyta; class Magnoliopsida; order Fabales; family Fabaceae; genus Spatholobus; species Spatholobus suberectus. The sequence goes on along the minus strand of CM014737.1, from coordinate 43,607,577 downwards.
TCCTTTCAAATCTTATAAATATATAAGTCCTTTTAAATCTTATAAATTCTTATGATATAAATTCATTAAATTCAAACTATAAAATCTTGATTATAAAAGTCTTTTAAAAAAAATCTTAGAAGTCATCACATTCCTACATAGTCTTTTAAAATCTACAAGACTTTTTAATGCCAAAATAGTCTTTTAAAATGATAAAACTTAGATACAGTACATTAGGTATTATTGGTGTTATTTCACATCTGTAATCTATGAAATCCTTTAATGCATGCTTTTATTACATGGATTACCAAAGTAAATATCCAATTCTGATTAGAGAATAGCACTAACAGTACCTAAAGTACTATTTGTAAGTTTTGTCCCTTTTAAAATTCCAATTCAATACTCGCCTAATTTTAAATTTGGAGGACTAAAAACAAACTTAAAGAGATGCAAGTTTTACAGCTAACTTTCAAAATAATCATCATAAAAACAAAACAAGATCTAACTTGAAAACTGATAGAAACAAAATTTATAGAATACTATTAACTGAGAAATTAGGGAGCAAAACTCTTTACAGCTGAGGAAAATTCTCTTGATACCCAACAAAAAGAAAGAAAATTTTCCTCTTGATTTTAACATTCTCATTTCACATTTATCTAAAAAGTGTTTTTTCTGCTTTGATTATATATAACAATGTTTCCTTGTATTAGCAATAGTATCTTTTTACTCATTATACATCATATTTTGGTAGTCGACTGGTCCTATTAAAAAAGTGCACCAATTAAAATTAACTTGTATTTTTCTAACTTATTCCAAGTAAAAATAAAGTTAAACAACTTTATCAAAGATAATTGGTGCAACTAAAAAATTTGTATCAACCATTTTTAAGTACATAGAAATTGCATCAATCATTTTTAATGAGGTTTAAGTCTATTTTTATTTGGAATAAATTAGACAATCCCATTAAAATGAGTATATTTTTACTTAAAAATAAAAAAACTCCATCAGTATAGACAGAGATCCTTAAGACAGTTTATTCTCGACCTAAAGTTTGACTCATGGACAGAGATCTAATGCTAATGAATTAATGATTAGTGATCCTATTGCTACAAAACCAAAGGAAGAGGAGGAAATCTTAACAGGATTGGAATAAAAAACAGAGGTATGTATAAAACATAATTATGCGTTATGTATCGGTTGTTCTTTGCAAACTCGTAGGGTCAAAGAATAACATCTTGGTCCATAGTTTCAAAATGAGGGTGTTGGCAGTATATAGTGCTAATATTCATTATTAGCATGGCTATATAGGCAATTGAAGTCACTATGTTGATAAATGCAGAACAAAAAGAGTAAATTATTGCAATTCTTGACAAATAAAAATGATTAAAGTCCAAATTGTCTGTAAAGTCATCCCAGGCCAGTATGTGCAACTGTGTGGTCTTTGATGAGATGAGCCTGGCGACAAAAAAAAAAAAAGAATCCCACACCAGTATGCTCTAATAAACCCACTCCATCAATTTTACAACTTCAATGAGGCACTATACAAAGAAATGACACTGCTATTAACTCTTAATAGTTCCAGGTAATATCTTGAACATATAGTCTAATGTAATACAACATTGTTTTTAGTGTTGTATCCTGTCTGTTATGTTTATGAGTCAAACATAAATATTGTTAAATCTTCAATAAAACTCATGAAACAATAAAAGAATGGAGATTGTGAAGAACTAAGTTTACCATATTGTGTCGTGTTCCCTTTTGTGACCAATAGATCTACCAGATTAATTAAATTGTAAGATTGTTTTAGTTTTTCCTTTCCATTAAAAATGCCAAGGATAATGACCAAGAATGGTGACACCAAAACTGCTAGTGTGAATTGATAGAGCTAAAAAAGGTTAAATCTATCTTCCCTACCCTTAGGTCGTCAAGATTGTGGACGTTAAAATTGGGAGGTGTTTATATAAGTTCTAAAAAATTAGTTTTCCAACTATTATACTGTGTAAATATTATAGTTAATTAATCAAAGGTGTTGATATATGTAAGTATGTAATATGAGTGGACACTAATTTAATATTGGGAAATTTGAAAAGTGTATGATCGAACACGAAAAATGCTGCATAGAGTAAGAGTGTTCATAAATTGATCCAATTCAATAAAAACTAAAAAGATTGATCCAAAAACTGAATAAATTGAAAATTGAACAAATAGAAAACTACAAAAACCAAAAAAATTTATTGGATTGAATCTGATTTCATATTTGATTTTGAAAACCAATCCAATCCAATTCAAATCAAACTTATACATACATGTATATTTTTATTTATAAATTTATGATATTACTCATATTTATTATGTAACTTATACTTATTTATAAAAAATATATTTAATTAAAGATAGTTTTTTAGTAACTATTTGAATAAAGATATATAAATATAATTATCAAGTTGTGTACATTTATTTTTAATAATCTATATTAAAGACTTATACTAATATTAGCTATATAATAACTTATAGACGAAATATTTGATATTTTTAATTATTTTTTATTATGTTTATTATATATCTTACTATTTATTTAATACTTTACTAAAAAATAAAGATAAAACTATAAGCAAAAACTGATTCAATCCAAACCACTTTAGATTGGATTGGATCAAGTTTTAAATAGAAAGACGAAGTGATTGAATCGGATGATTTTTCACTTCAAAACTGATCCAATCAATCCGCAGACACCCTTAGCATATAGAGTAAGATAGGAATAGGACTACTTCATTTTTCTTTATTAAAATAAAGCCAAAGTTGAGTCATTTCCCTACTTTTAAGGTAATTACATAATTACCTTAATCTTTTATTTTTAAATTGTTTTAATTAATACTCAAAATTTTTATTCAAATATATGTAATAATTACAAGTAATTTCCTTAAAGGCATAAATATATATTTAGTCCCTGTAAAATAAGTGAGTTTTGATTTTAGTCCAAAAAAAAAATTTATTTTTCATCCCTCTAAAATTTGAAATGACTTTTTTTGGTCCTTATAAAATAAGCAAATTTTGGTTTTGATCCCTGTAAAACATTTTTCTTTGATTTTCATCCCTCTAAAATTTGAAATTACTATTTTTTCCTTAACATGTATTTTAAGGTAAATAGATAATATTTATTTGAGGAATCTAGAAAAAATTTAGAGGTATCACATGCTAAAATGGTACTACACACTAGTGGGTGTCACCTGAGATGGTCACTTGACCTTTCGTTAAACACATAAGCAGTTAACAAGTATCATGTAATAGTAGGGACTAAAAATAATGATTTCATATTTTTGAGGATGAAAACCAAAGAAAATTTTTTGCAAGCACTAAAATCAAAACTTGTTCATTTTACATGGTCTAAAACTATATTTAAGTCTTTCTTTAAATGTATATAATTGTTAATTACATTAATTACTTTAATTATGCAATTTTAAAAATCTAATTACCTTTGTCTATTTTTTCTATTTTCTTAATTAAAATATATATAGTGTTAAGCAAAAGGGCTGGATCCAAGAGAGGAGGTGAATTAGATTAATAAAATTTTTCAAGAACCTCAAACTTTTTCAAATATGAAACAACTTGATTTTCGAAAGACCTTGAATCAATCTGATTTGGTGATATAGATGTGGTAGGATTAGAGTAGTTTAGACATTTTTAATATGCCAATATGAACAAGATAATCATGAGATTGATATGCATATTAAAGAGCAATCAAGAAACAATGTACATGAGGAAGAGTAGAGAGAAGAAGAGGATACACAAATTTATACTTGTTTGATCACCACCAATGTGATTTATATCCAGTTTCCAATCAAACCGATTGGGAATATCACTATGTAATTCAAGTGTTTACAAACACATCCCACAAACACAAGAATCACACACAACAACAACCATATCAAGACACCTTGAAATAACCTTTGTGAAAACCCACCACGAGAAACCCTTGAGAAAACCCCTCTCAAGAATCCAAAAGTTACAAAAGGTTAGGGTTAGGTATCACCTCAATTTGTGATAGATGTAACCATAGAAGTACAAAACATATCTTCCCATTTTGATAACTTCCCTTTATCCAAGATGATGATCCATGTAAAAGCTCTCTAATTTGATGAAAAATGATTTGTAAAGATGATGATTAATATGTTTTCTCTCTTGAAAAAACTCTCTTCAAGTTTAGAAATAAGAAATCATAAGAATGAAAACAATTGAGTTTGCAATTTATAAAGGAAACCTGAAATAATTAGTTGTTTTGTTTTCATAATCAATTATTTTGTTCTTCATATTTTTGAAATTGAGTCAAGAACAAAATAATCAATTATTTTGCCAAATAATCAATTTTTTGCGCAAGAACAACTTCCAAGCCTATAAAATAATCGATTATACAACCAAATAATAGATTATTTGTGAATATAAACACATTATAAGATCAAAATAACGAGAATATTGATTAAATAACCAAAATAACATATTAAATCAACTCTTAACACAAATTAAATCATTTAAAAGCTTTAACACAAAACCTTTAACTTTTATCAAACTTAAACCATATTTAAACATAGACTGCTTCTTTGATTCAATTTTAAATTCTTGAAAACATGTTATCACTTTTCTTAATCCATTAAATCTTAAATCTTTAGAGCTCATCAACAAATCATCAAGAATAAGGACCAATCATGCATAAGACACAAACACACGCACATATAAATAAGTAATACACTTTACACTCATCAAGTGAAGCTCAATAATCAAAGCTTCTTAAGGCAAACATGATTCTCATCTTGCAACTTCATATAGGTCATAATTATCTTAATTAATTTAAATCACAATATATATTAGTCGTAATTACCATAAGTAATATAATTACATATTTTTATCAATAAAAATAGAAATTCTTAGCAAATTTTAATAAAAATAAATTTTACATAATAATTACATGTAATTAATAATAAATGTGCTTATTTTCCAATATAACTATAAAATTGAATTTTCAAATGTTTGCATTCTTGAAGTAAAGAAGTTTTCATAGACAAATTAAATTATATAATAAAAATTAGATAAAAATAAGAAAATTAATTTTAACTAAAAGAACTCACACATTATTCCATTAAATTTATTTTTATGGAGTTCATTGATTTATGATCACGTAAAAATATTGGAAACAAATTAGGTGAATAATGAAACGATATAAATTTTAGAATGCATATTTAAATAATTAGATGTTAATATAATTTATATAAGATATCATATTCATTTGTGTTAAATTTGATCCCAAAGTCTTCTCGGACCCCACTAGGCCCTCACCCCTTTGGCCTCATTGTCTCAACCTTTATCTCGGACCCCGCCACACTCCTCTGCCCTCAAAGCCGTATCCGAATTTCCCACCCCAAAGTTATCTCATAAACGAAAGTATCCATGCAAAGCGAAAATTATTGCGCATGAGGCATGAGCTGGAAAAGGTTTCTCATAAGCCAGAGTGGTTAGGGAAATGAGGAAAATATCATGCCCCTCAGGCCTCATTACTTAAAGCCTTTTCCGGATTAGAGAAATGACGAAAATATAATGCATGACGACCCCACGCCACTCAGGTCAAAGCCTTCTCCGGATTTCCCACCCCATCTCATATTACAATCACTCCTAGTCATTTATTAATTAATATTTGAAAAATAATCCTCTATTTATTATGTTTATTTAATTTACTGGCTATTAATCTTTTAACGGTAAAAATACAAATTTTATATTATCATACAAGAAACATAGAATTCATGAATAATTACATATTAATATCTTTAGTTATTTTATTTTATTTTTTAAAATCTGGTATTGTTATTTTTAAAAATTAAATTTCAGAAATATAATAAATGAATACATAATAACTTTGTGGTGGTGGTTCACTGGACGGGTGATTCGGATTATAAATTTGAGAAGAAGAAAAATCTAACGACTTTTATGGGATTAATCATCTGCCAATATAAGAATTTAGCCCATGGGCGCACAGGACAGGAAACCCCCGCGAAAAAGAGAGCAAAAAGAGGAAAGGAAACCCGCACAAGAAGAAAAGAGAGCGTAAGAGGAAACCCACGCGCAAGAAGCTAGTCAAGACTCAAGCTCCCAATTTAGATCCTATTTGAATAAATTTTTTCCATGAATTTACAGAAAAAAATAAAAATAAAAAAATAAAAAACTTTTTCTCAAAATCTAAATTAGTTTTTATATAAGTTAATTTATAGAAGTTTTCTCATATTAATTTCTTTAACAACTAATTTTTAACTTATGGATAAACTAATTTAAGTATATAAAAAAGATTATTTTATTTTTCTTTTTTATTTTTTTTCCTATAAGTGTTTAGAAAAAAATTAATTTAAACAGACCCTTAGCAAAAAAATTATTAGATAATCCAAAATCATCAAGTGTCCATAATTCTAATCAATATTTATATAACACATTTAAATTTTATAATTTATGAAAAAAATTAATAATACTTTATTACATTTCATTTAAACATTAACAAACAATACGTAACCTGTTCTATTTAGACCCTCCACCACCACCCCCCTCTTCTATTTATAATTACACTCTTCTTAAGTGATAAATTTAAATATATGACACTTTATTCTTTTTTTAAATTTTTTGTTAAAATTTCATTAACTTTCATTAAAATAAAATTATTACTAAAATATCTTTTACAGTATCTCTCTTCAAAAATATAAATATTACATTATCCTTTCTCTGATAAAATACACACCCTCTCTTAATAAATGCAAATATATTGGATACGGTGTTGGTGTAAACGTGCTTATATATAGTACTTGACAAGAGGGGTGATGTTGGATATGTGTGATTGGGGGCAATGGTCATTGTCACGTGGGAATTTTGTGGTGGTGATTCACTGGACTGGTGGTTCGGATTACATTTGAGAAGAAAAAAAATCTAATGCATTTTTTTGGGATTAATCATCTGCCAATATAAGAATTTAGCCCATGGGCAGCACAGGACAGGAAACCCACACATAAAAGAGGAAAAGAGAGCACAAGAGGAAACCCACTCGACGAAGAAGAAAAGAAGAAAAGAAGAAAAGGAGGAATCTTGCGATGCCAAGGTTAAGATGATAAACGCAACTCTGATCTGAACAATGTAGACGAATAGTGATTTAAGAGGAAACCCATTCGACGAAGAAGAAAAGAGAGCATAAGAGGAGGAATCTTGAGATGCCAAGGTTTAGACGATTCTTTCTTTGGTCACAAACACAACTGTGATCTGAACAATTTAGACCAATAGTGACTTAAGTGGAGGCCACGAATTAAAGACCCCATCAGTTTGCCACACCTAGAGGAATCCCACGCGCAATAAGCTAGTCAAGACTCAAGCTCCCAATTTAGATCCTATTTGAATAAATTTTTCCATGAATTTATAGAAAAAAATTAAAAAAAATAAAATAGTTTCTCAAAAAAATAAAATTATTTTTATATAAGTTAATTTATAGAAGTTTTCTTATATTAATTTCTTTAAAAACTAATTTTTAACTTATGAATAAATTAATTTTAATATATGAAAAAACTTATTTTATTTTATTTATAAGTGTTTATAAAAAAATTAATCTAAACAGACCTTTAACAAAAAATTATCAGATAGTCCAAAATGATCAAGTATTCATAATTCCAATCAGTGTTTATATAACACATTTAAATTTTATAATTTAAAAAATAATAATAATCCTTTATTACATGTCATATAAACAGTAACAAAAACCATAATAATATACCACTAACGAACAATTTCTCCAATTTAATTAGCCGAACGGTGAAAAGAGCAAGAGAAAAAGAGAAAGAAGCTGGTATACGTAGCCTATTCTATTTAGGGCACCCACCCCATTTCGATCCAAAGACTCAAAGCTCTCAGCCTCTTACCCTTCTCTCTTGCAGTCTGATAAGTCCCTAACGAGAAGGTCCCAGTCTTGTTATTCCCTTCACTCAAATTGTTCCATCAACCGTTTCTCTCTTGCAGTCTGATCACCTTTGCTTCATAAACCCCTACTCTTGTTGCTCCCCACCCAGCTGAAACCTCTCCGTTGAGACCTTTTCTTCATAAGCTCCCCGTATATTCTGGTCCACACAACCGTGCATCATGCACCAGTTCCGACGCCAGACACTTGCACCAACACCACGCACGCGTAAAATAATCTACGCTCTCATAAGCGTGGTTATAAATTTACTTACTCTGACGCAGTTCACCGTCTCAAACACCTACTTTGCTTTCTTCCTCGTAGCCACTTCTTGCCACCTTTTGCATCCATAGGAGAAACCAACTTGATAACTACCATTATCTTCCACGGTTCTGCGATACTTGCATGTGAAACACTCACGTGCATTTTCCTAGCTAAGTTACCGTGGTGGTATTATATTATCATAAATGTGCTATATTTGCTGGTGATATTCTTGAGCTTCAAGGATCATTTTATGTGTCTCCTCCAAGATGCAAATTCACATATTAATCCCACACCAGATTTGGAAGCACAGGTGTAACATTTATAACCTGAAAACGAAGATTCTATGTTGCCCGGTTTTATTGTAAGGTTTGGTTTGTTTTCCTGTAGAAATTTTCTTGTCGTAGTCCATTTTATTGCAATTGTTCCTTTGATGATTCTGTTGTATTCTGATTTTTAATCCCAGTGAGGCAGTCATTGATGTATTCTGATTCTGTTTAATTTGATGTGTATATATTTTGTTAGATGGACTTTATTTCTTATGATTGGCTCCCCGGTCATTGATACCTGGCTCCGTTTCTGTATATACTTACATTTACCTTTATTTATTTAACATTACATATACATAATCGAGTCTGTAGCGTTTCTCTGAGGGTAATATATTGAGATTTGAGAAGCATAAGAGCATCTGTTAATCCCGTTTCTCTTGTTAAAGATTCGAAACCCAACTCTCCTATTTGTCCACGTATACATACCTTTTGAACGCAACTCTGAGGGTGATATATTAGATTTGAGAAGCATATATAAGAGCATCTTTAATCCTGTTTCTCTTGTTTTCTTAATCGAAACCCAACTCTCCTATTTGTCCGCGTATACCTTTTGCGCGCAACCCTGAGGGTGTATATTGAGATTTGAGAAGCATAAGGGCATCTTTAATTTCTCTTGTTAAAGTTCTTATTCGAAACCCAACTCTCTCCTATCCGTCCGCGGATACCTTTTGCGCGCAACTCTGAGGGTGATAAGAGCATCTTTAATCCAGTTTCCCTTTAATCCAGTGAGGCAGTCATTTATACACATTACTCTTTTTTTATACTCTTTATGGAAGAGTCAACAAAAAAAGATGTCATATAAAACCCTTCGATATAGTTTGAAAAGCAAATTAAGCAACGCGTCAATTAAAAAAACAAAAATAATTTTTAAACACCTAATATGTTATTATACATCTAGTGAGAGAGTAAAAAAAGAGAAAAAAAATATAAGTATGATAAGTAATTTAATATAATAAAAAAGAGAAATAATGAGAAATATGAAGTATTTATGAGATATTTAAAAATATAAAATGTTTAAATATCAATACTTTCAAAAAAATACATATCAGCCTTTTCAATTTTAACGTCGTTAAAAAAAATAAAAATAAAAAATTAATGTGGTTAGTCATTACTGTCAGACAACACCACCACGCGCCCCCTGGCCAACACTACCCTCGACGCCTTCTACCAGGGCCGCGGCGAGACTGCGCGCAAGTGGGGTTCTACCGTTGCGCGCGGCGCCGGCGTGAATCTCCCGGCGGCGACGAACAGAAGGGTGTTTCCGCGCGTGGAGTTCACGACCATGGTGAAGTATAAGATATTTATGGAAGAGTCAACGGAAAAAAGAAAAGAAAAAGAAAGGGACAAAACAAAACAAAACAAAACATAGAAAGGGACAACGGATTCTAAGGTACACCTTTTTCAATTCTGTAACCGAATGAAAATGATACTTGATTTTAACACAGTTAATCAAAATTAAATTAACTTTTGCCTGAATCCAATTGAACTTGTTGCTTAAGCAATTTTGTAAACTCGAATTTGGCTCACATACCATAAAGTAAACTAAGGAATGATCAAAACCATTAATTGCAAAAGATAGAAATATTTGTCATTTAAAATTAAACAATGTGATATATTACCATTTGTTTTTAATCATCGAGTTGTATGTGTTGCATATTAAAAAAATATTCAAGTGTTGGCTTCATGATCTGTGAAACTTAAGAATTTAGAGTAAATGTTGGAGAAGAAGTCTCACGTTAATTGCTATGATAAAAACAAGTTTAACACTTACCTTCACTTTTACTCTTTATCTATATTTTTTATATGGTAATTACATTTAGAGTTTAATGGTCATGCACTGACAGTGTAGAATAGTTTTACACTGTCATCCAATCACAAACCATCATTTATTGTAAGTTTTTTGACTTTTATAATAAATACTTTAAAAGTCATATTAATGGTAATTTCTGATTGGATGACAGTGTAAAACTTTTTACACTGACAGTGCATGACCATTAAACTCTTACATTTAACTTTAACACAATTTAATAAAAAATATAATTGAAAATTTTATTCCATTTCTAATCTTATAAATGTTAGAAAAAATTTAATTATAAAAATAGATTAGCATTAATCCGTAATTAAAATATTGTTTAAAATTATTAATTGACATGTACAATTATGGATTCTATTAATTGCTACATGTTAGTTATGGAATATAAAAATACAACTTTTTGTAGTAAGAGTGACTCTGTAATGGGTTAGGTCATTCATTGTGAGTAGCTCATTAAGATATCCCTACCTATTGCTAGGAATTATAAATTTGCTAGTCCATTAAACAAATTTATGTTGAACAGAAATTCCTAGAAAGTGGACAGTAAAACTCTTAACTCAATAAAGCAGTTTATCTATAATGAATTCTAGAATTAATTTAGGTTAGTATTTTTTTCATTCTTTTTCTACATATTGTTAATATCAACATGCTATAATTTGCATCAACATGTATGCTTATGTTATTCTTATTATTTCTTTTTTTTTTTGATATATTTATTCTTATTATTTCTATCATTTGGTATAGAGCCTACATTACATACATTTTATAGCTATCGTATGAACCTTGTGATTGTTTTAATTTTCATTTCTATTCATGAAATTAAATTAAGAATTCTTTAATTTGTTCAAATCATTCCAAAATCAGTATGTAATAAAAAATTTGTAGTACCTTTTTACCTGAACTTTATTAAAATAGAAATGCTTATATTTTATGCATAAAATTTGAAATTAGTTAAGGGCTTTTGATCATACTTGTACAAAGTACCTGATTTGTTTTTATCTCTATTGTGGATCATTTAACACTGAGAAAATTTCGCAAAAGTTCTTCAAACGTGTTTGAATCGGTTTGTTCATCATCAATAGTTTCGATTCAAAATTCGCGAACCATGATGAACTTTGTTTGCGATTGATTGAGGGTTTTTATTCTGCATATCTTTGTGATTAAAACGGAATAAAACACATAAAATTTCAAGCAATAAACTGAAAGATCGAACTGGGTTCAAACGCACAAACGTTTTTGAAAACCCCAATTTCTTTCGTGTTCGATTTTGTCCTGTTGAATATGCCTTTTGTAAAATTGTTTGAGGCCTTTTGTAGAAGAATGAATTTCGATCAAAAGCCATTAACGAAATCTGGATTTCATTCACGAACAAGAGAGTTTTTTTCAAAAAATGTTTTCTGAAAGTGTTTTGCACTTCGCAAGTGTTATTCTCCGTTTTTTCCTTCACAAATTGAACTAGTTTCGTAAAATTGACTGAGGGGTTCTCTTCCCCATTGAAAGATGAAAAAAATGCATCTAAGATTGCTCTATTTCGCTGCCAAAAATGCGAGATCCAGTCAGATCTTCGTCGCGACCCGATTTTGCGTCTGGGTTAAGAAGACGATCATTTTTTTTACTCGAAGCCCACTTGCAGGCCAGCATATGCGGGCGTGTCACGCGTGGGCCTATGGTATTTCTATAGTTTTTTTTGTTAATCATAATTTGGGTTTATTTTAGAACGCAGCAAGATATGTCAAAACATATGCACCATGTCATGATATGAACATGATTGATATGATATGAACGCACGTAGCAAGCAAGCAAATGCATACATTATTACTTTATTATTGTTATTATTATTATTATTATTATTATATGAGACCTTTCCACATTGTAGGTCGAAAACGTGGAATAAAACCACGTACTTTTTTTTTTGGCCTTTACACTGTGTTTGGTTGGTAAGAAATAGGATGGAAGTGAGTAGAAAAGAGTGGATTGTTGTTGTTTAAAAGGAGGAAAGTGAGTGAAAATTTTGAAAAATTCGTATAGGCCCCACGACCAGTATCTCCTTCCTGGTATGGGAAAAAGGGAGAGAAATATTTACTGTTGATAACAAAAAACCAATTTTGCCTTTACTTTTTGTGGACGATGAGAACAACGTGGTCAACAACAAGTGTAGACCAAAAAAAACACCACACATTTTTCTCAACTGTTACTGTGCATCTTCAACCAAAGAGACCACCAATCACGAACGGAGGAGCACTAGTGGAGAAACTAGAGGTGGTGCTGCTGCACGTGTCCAAGTCCAGGGGCTTTAACAACATTCTGCAAGTGCCAATATAGATCTGGTTAGAGGTGAGACTTCCTCCTTCCATGCATTTTTTTCGTGGGTGTTTGCTTATTTCTATTGGGATGGCTATTGATTGAAAGGTGAAATGGAAATTTACACATATATTTATGAAGATTGTTCCTGATTTTGTTCAAATCTGCACCTATTTCTTTGATTACAAAAATCAGTTTCCCCATGTAGCTATAATCGATTTACTGAAGAGCTGGGCTGCACGTGGTCATTTAAATCGATTAGCTTCTTTTGCTAATCGATTAAATATTCCATACACACGCACTTTAACCAATTATGGCATAATCCATAATCGATTATGGTGTTGCTTCATGTTTTTTTTTTTTTGGCCAGAAAGTAGGATATTAATTATTCTAGATATGTTATAATGTTCAATGTATATAATGCTTTTGTTTATTTAGTACATAAACTTTGTTAGAATTAAAACTATTGATTGTTATTCCTTTTATTTTTCATACAATTAATTTTAAATTATTAATTATCATTTGAATGTTTGACAGTTATAATTGTTTTCCAAAGTTTATGTTACAATTTAAAGTGTTTGAAATGGTCAGATGGCAGAAAATAATATTATTGAAAATTTTGTAAAAGATATATGGCATGAAACAATAGCAAACATTGACAATATTGATCAATTGGACGAAGAGGAAATGCTTAGCAATGGAATGGGACTTGAGACATCTTTAATAAGTCATGCTTAGCAACAGTTGTAACTAAGGATGGAAGTTGCTGCTATGGTTTTACTGTGTTTTGTAGGGTATGCATTACCTTTGATACATATGTTGTCAAACAAAATTCACAGTTTAGTGAGTGATTTGGTTCCTCAAAGATAGGAAAGGCGTCGAGAGTTAATGAATTATCTAGTTCATACACATAGATGTCAAGATATTATATGAATGGGACCTGAAGCATTCATTCTTTTGTGTCACAAGTTAAGAGATATTGGTATAGTTAAGGATAACATACGGTCGATCGTGGAGGAACAAGTGGCAAAATTCTTACATATAATAGGTCACAATGTCAAAAATAGAACGGTTTGTTTCTTCTTCCATCGATCCGGTGAGATTGTTAATCAGCACTTTCACACTGTGTTGCATGCTATAATTGCACTGGAGGGATAACTTTTAGTTTAACCTTCGGGTATCAACGTCTCAGCACAAACACTTAACAATAGCAGGTTTTATCCCTTTTTCAAGGTATCATTTTGCTATAAGTTTTGTGGTTTATGTTACAATGGTCATTTGAATCATTCAGTAATTTGGTCAAAAATTTTCCTTATAAAGGATTGCCTTGGAGCCATAGATGGTACCCATGTGCGAGTGAAAGTACCGAGGGGAGAAGCCCCTCAATACTGTGGCAGAAAAGATTGTCCAACGCAAAATGTATTTGGAGCTTGTGATTTTGACATGAAATTCACATATGTCCTAACTGGGTAGGAAGGAATAGCCTCTAACTCTAGGATATTAAAAGATGCATTAACTAAGGAAGACCCACTAATAATTCCTAAAGGTCAATTATGTCTTCTTTTGAAGTTCAACTCATTTGTATATATTTATTGAGTTTGGTGACAAAATGTGCAGTGTCTATAGGGAAATTTTATCTTGGGGATGCAAGTTTCATGCTTAAACGTCAAATTCTAACACCATATTGCGGTGTTCATTACCACTTGAAGGAGTACTTAGTTCGCGGCCCACAAAATCCTAGGGAATTATTCAACCATTGACATTCATCCCTTCAAAATGTTATTGAGAGGGCATTTGGAGTTTAAAAAAAAAAAAGATTTCCCATTATAGCTAGTAGCACGGAACCCCATTATCAATTTGAAACAATAAGCAATATAGTTGTTGCATGTTGTATTATCCATAGTTTTTTAATTGGTGTGGATATTGATGACTCATTATTAGATGAAGTTGATCACGAATTGCAAGAGTGCGATATCAATACATCACAAGTGCAACAATGCGATGATGATTGCAGAGAAGGGGCAACTCTAAGGAATAATACTGCAAATGCAATGTGGAATTAATATGATCGTTAATTTTTGTTTTTTCTTATTTTTCTGTGTGTCGTATTTGTTCCTAGGTTTCTATTCTAAATTTTCTACAATTTCGATTATTTGTAATGTACAAACTTTGTTTACATTTGGAATATCATCTGTTTATACATATTAGATGGAATCTTTTTTACTTTTCCCATAACCGTTATCAATGTGGTGCAGTGGAATTGTTACAATGTATTTATAGGACAAGTAGAGGAAATGAACACAAGAAAAGGACAAGTAGGCAATAGTAGTCAGTCGACAAGAGAAATGTGGAGGTGGACGGATCAAATGGACAAGCTTCTATTAAATGAGATGGTTGAAGAAGTTCACAAAGGAAATAGAGCTGACGAGACTTAGACCTTACAAGCTTATACAAATATTGTAAACAGCTGGCGAGATTCAGGATTATCAAAAGTTACAAAAAATCATGTTAAGAATAGATTGAAGACAATGAAGGATAAATGGTGTATGGTGCATGATTTGTTCAATGGTCTAAATGGATTCGCTTGGAGTCCACTGACAAGGAGATTCGAGGCTGAGGAAGAGGTTTGGGATGATCTAGTAAAGGTAAATGTCGTTGTATATTTGCTGTTAAGTGATTTCTATAAAATACTCTATCTTGATTATAATTGTTGTTAAACATAGGTTAAACCTTCAGCTGCAAAATGGAGATATGGTCAAGTCCGACACTATGATCTTCTTGAAGAGCTGTACGGTTTAGATCGTGCAATAGGACATATGGGTTCCACACCTAGACAAATCCATCAAGCTATGGAAAAGGAAAATGAGACTATTGATCTGAATGATGCATTTGATGAGACCATGATGAACGAGTAGAATGTAGGGAACTTTGAAGACGTCAATGTTTCAACTCCAAATGTTGAATCATTTAGTTTGAATGATGCACAGTCTAATCCTTCTAGTGGCACTTCTACATCATGAGGGACTAAGCGCAAGGCACCAATAGTTGATGTAATTGATGCACAGATGGACAAGCTAACAGCTAGTCTTAATTGAGTAGCAGAAGCAATTAGTAGTGGCAATGCATTGACTGGGAAGTCATCAGAAGTGGTTGAAAGACAAGCCTCTACTGCTAAGCGAAAAGTCTTAGCAACTGAAAAAAGGAATGACATAATCCAAGAACAAGTGTGTGTCTTAAAGAATACCACCATACGTGTTTATTCAAAAGTGACAAGAAGCGTAAGCTGTTTAGTGTACCTCCACACTTGCGACTTCCAACATTGATTAAAATGATGACGGATGCTGGGTTTCATTGATGTGTTACAACCAATCATAACATAGAAGTTTTCTATTTGTAGGAAAGATATTGATAATGGTTTTTTTTTATTGCTATGTACGTTGTTTACTTAAAGGTCCTTTGTATAGGATACCCTTTTTTTTGTAATGATCTGTATACTTGTATGATGTATATTTTGAAGTCCTCTATGTAGGACAGACATTGAAATTGTATGACATGTTATATATAATTTTATTAACCATTACCTATGTAATGTATTTAACGCATGTTCCTGTTATGTTTTGTATTAATGAATATGAGCATTGTGTATAATTTGGTCTTTTCAATATTGGTCATACATTGTTAATGTTTATTACAGGATAGTAAGAATGGTTGGTTCATCAAAGGAAAAAAGAACTAGGGATGGCAAAGAAAAGAAAAGAGAAAAAGGATAGTAAAAAACCCCAAAGTCAACAACCTCATCCTCAACAAGCTAAAAAGCTTGAACAGATATTGGATTATAGCCGCTATTTCAGCAAACATGACCAAATGGATGCATTTCTTGAAGAATTTCAAGGTAGAGGCCTAGTTCATCCAAAGATAATGGATGTTAAATACTTTCACAGGAGTGGTCTACAATTTCTAGAATTACTCTCCTTATAGGGGCTTGAAGATTTTGTTTCACTATATGCAAACTACTATCTCGACTTGATGAAGGTTTTCTATGCCAACCTCAGCATATCAAATAATGGCGATTTGTGCTCAAAAGTTATGAAAGTTAAGGTTAGAGTTAGGCCACGTGATTGGCTTAGCTTAGCTAATTTGAAATATCAAGGCCATAAGTTTGAAATTTCACAAATACGTGATTGGGCCAATTATGATCGTGAGGAGGTATTGGCTGCTATGGTAAGACCAGGATTACAGGTGCGTAGTTACAAAAATGCTGGTAGTTTAACGATGGAGGATAGATTGTTGTATTATTTGTAAACATATATTTTAGTTCCACGCAAGAGCAACTATGCACAGCTTTTGTAGGAAGACATTTTCATACTTTGGGCCATGAAACAACGGGTTCCGATTAACTAGCCGCATTACATATGTCAACATATGCTAAAGTGCAAAGACAATGGCATGCCTCTTCCATATGGTGTGCTAATAACAAAGATAATGATAAATCATTGCATCAATTTGTCTATGGAAGCTGAGTTTAGGCCAGGTTGGACTAATAAATTCAATGAACGTAGCCTGAAGAAATTGAACATCACACAGGTGAATGGAGTGTGGCAACATGCCAATGTAGGAGTGAATTAGCCACAACAAGAAGGAGAGGATGAAGTTGATTCCGAAGGTGATGAAGAACCTGAAGCACTTGCTACTGATGCACCCCAAGCATCCACCGATAATGATATGTTAAATCGGATTTTAGGTGGCATTCAATCTGCGCAAGGTGGACTGGATAATTTAACCATCACAGTTCATGACGGGTTCCAAAGGGTTGACAACAAATTTGACGACTTTGATAATGCTTTGAAAAGCTTGGACGTCTTTACTATCAAGGGCCATCATAGTAGAGTGTAGTTTATGAAATATATTGATATAAGTGTCTAATATGTACTTGTTCCTATCATATTTGTGAATTTGTGTAGAACACTTGTGTCCTTGTTGTTGCATGTTGGATATTTGTTTTGTATTGACACATTATAAACCATTCAACTTTCTATTACTCTTGGTTTAAGTGGAATTATTATGGTCATTTAAGTGTGATAATTTGTTGTCAAGGTATAAAACTATCTTGTTTTACCATACTATGTGTGTGTGTGTGTGTTCATATATTTTGCCACATGTTTTGTTATGGACACACAATTAATTTTGAATAGTTGGATATATACTCCATTGCCCTTATAATTCATTTTATATGATCCCTAATCAATTTCATCCTCCTAATATGTATTCATGGTGTCTGTGGTTCCAATTTAATCAATATAAAGAGAAGTATAATTAATTATATGAACCCCACTGACCAAAGACCCTCTCTGGATGGCCATGAAATCGATTTTTCATATGGTAAAGTCGATTATGCGAATATATAACGAAGAGCAGCCCTTCTGTTGCTCAACATAATCGATTAACATACATAAATAATCGATTAACATGCATAAATAATCGATTAATCTGTGTTGTATAAGCCACATGAGTCTCTAGAAGACCTTTATAATCGATTTTCCACACAACAAAATCGATTATGCCAACATTGTTCGAAGACCAGTCTCTTTGTTGTCCAACATGATCGATTAAGCCTTCATTGTAATCGATTATGTGTGATCTTATTGACAGGGATGACTCTTTAGAGTTCTTGGTAATCGATTAGCTTGAAAGTGCAAATCGATTTACTTGTATTTTTCAGCAAAAAAAAAAAATTCGTGCTCAGCAGCGGGGATAAATAAGAACTTTCCTAATAATTTCATTTCTCTTCTTTTCTTTTCTTTCAAATCAAACAACCTTACAAATTTATTTCCATCTTATTTCTCCTCTATTTCTCTTCAACCAAACAACTTTCATTTCCACCCTATTTCTCACCTATCTCTCTTCTCATCTCTTCCATTCCTTCCCCTCTATTTCCTTCCTTTCTACCAAACATAGCCTTAATGTGAATTACTTGGTTATTGATGTATTGTTATTATGTGATTTTTTTTTAGACACCGGTATATATTTATTTTATTACATTATGCATGATATAATTGTTATATTTTCATTATATGCATAATTTTATTTTAATTTGCATAACTATAATCTCATCTATCGTGGGTATAGTTATGTGAATTTATGTGTTAATTAAATAATTGAATATTATTGTTAATTTATTTTATATTACATTAATAATAATTATATCTTATTGGTATATTATTACTAATATAATTTGTTATTTTACACCTCTAGTTTTTGCTTATGTTAATCAATTTTTGATACCTTATCAGTATTAAGATCTTGATGATATAAGTTATAGTACATTGTATGGTCGTATTATTTGTTAACCATGTCATTGTATGCTAATTATGTCTTATATTATGCTAATTGTGTAATTTATATTGCCTTATTGTAAAGTTTCTTTTAATATGTCCACTTGTAAAATTTTATTAAAATTATTTTGTTGGACAATAACTGAGGCAATTTAAAATTGTATCATCCTTATAATATATGTTTTATATTGATTTATAATTAGAGCCTATGTGAAATATATATTTTTGTTATAATTATGATTTAACAAGAAGGACTTCCCCAACTCAAGTAAGCGCGGAGCATCCAAAGGGACCCCAGGGAAGCTACTATGTGAAGTATCACCGCACTCCTCAATCTCTGAATTCCTAAGAAGAAAAGAAAATAAAAAAGAAAGAAGAAGAAAAGGAAAAAAAATATAAAATTTAAAATAACTAAAACAAAAAGATAAAAGTACTTAGGTTGCCTCCCAAATAACGCTTGTTTAACATTCCAAGTCTGACGGTCCAATGCTGCTCAAGATTCTTTTAGAATAAAAAGAGCATTTATCTTCTTTATCTCTCCTTCATGATAAGGCTTCATTTTGTCCCTTTTGACTTTGAGACACCTTGAAATTGGATATTCTATCTCCACCCTTCCTTTAGTTGTAATTTCTTTAATTATAAAGGGCTCCAACCATTTCGATTTTCGTTTTCCTGCAAAAAAATGAAATTTAGATTTAAAACGATATACCTGTTGGCCTGAGTAGAAGAATTTCTCTTGAAGGGTCGTCTCGTGCTCCTTAAGTACCTCCATTGGCTTCTCTTTCTCTTTCTCCATTTTTTTCTCCTGACTCTTCTCAACATGTGTATGTAACCATGTCTCTAAATTCAATAGGCACCCTTCTATGTTGCTTTCAAGCTCATCATCATAATGCTCAATAAAATTCACTTTCACCCTCTTAAAGGGTACATGAGGTATGCCTTGCCTAAAGGCATCCAAAGTCATCTCATCCATGACCTTTTATCATAAAGCCCTCTCCTGTGTCACTAGGGTGCTTCATAGCCTCAAAGACATTGAAGGTGATGGAGTCTTCATTCAATCGGAGGATTAATTACCCCTCTGGACATCAATGAGAGCTCTCCCTGTGGCTAAGAATGGCTTTCCAAGAATTAAAGGTATTTCAGAATCTTCATCCATGTCAAGATCAATAAAATCAACAGGGAAGACAAATTTATCAACCTTGACAAGGACATCCTCCATGATGCCATAAGGATATTTGATGGATCTGAGCTAGCTGTATGGCTATATTTGTAGGCTTAATGTCATCTCCACCAAGTTTCTTCATCATAAATAGTGGCATGAGATTGATATTAGCTCCCAAATCACAAAAGGCCTTATCAATAACCATATTCCCTATAGTGCAGGGAATAGTGAAGCTCCCAAGATCTTTGAGCTTAGAAGGTAGCTTTTTTTGCAATACAACATTGCATGATTCTGTCAAAACAACCACCTCCCCATCTTTTCACTGTCTTTTATTTGTAAGGATGTCCTTCATAAAGCGAGCATAGGTGGGCATTTGCTCAAGAGTTTTTGCAAAAGGAATGTTGATTTGGAGCCTATTAAGAATATCAAGGAACCTGACAAAGGCTTCATCTTGTCCTTCTTTTTCTTAGGAGGATATGGCATTTTAACATAAGAAGGAATCTTGTGGCTTGTCTCCATCTTCCAAAGTTGCTTTATACTTTTTCTGAGGATAAAGTTCTCATCCTCTTTTGAGACTTTTTCATTAAAGACATTAGTATCTCTAACTTCAGAGTTTGCACTTGCAGAATCAATAGTTCTACCACTCCTTAGAACGATAGCATTACAATGCTCCTTGGAATTGTCAGTGGTGTTTCTAAAAAAACTACCACTAAACTTTTCTGCCATCTACTTAGCCAGCTGCCCCACTTAAATATCCAATTTTTTATGAACACATTAGTAGTCTGCATAAATTGCTTCATCATCTCCTCTAATAAAGAGCTTTTCTCATTTTGCTGCTGCTGCTGGGGCCCTCTCTTTGGTTGACCCTCATCTTGCTAACATGAAAAATTGGGGTGCTCTCTCCATCCTGGGTTATATGTGTTGGAGTAAGGGTTGTACTACTACCTCCCAGAATTCTGAATATAATTCACATCTTTGTGAGAACTTCTTTTAGGGGCATAGTCCCCATCAACATGAGGCCTTCATAGAAAACACAATGTAAGTTTTGGACTGCTTGAACTAGAGCAACTTGGGATCTTTGGTATCTAGTTTGCATGAGCTTTAACTGCTTGGTGAGGGACTCTAGTTGGTTTGCATGAGCTTTTGTTGTGCTAGTAGGGCACTTTCTGTATCCAGCTCTAATACTCCTCTCCTTGAGCTCGAGCCTCTATCATATTGGATGCTATATTCGTTAGAAGCCATAGACTCAATGATCTCTACGGCCTTTGCAGTAGTCTTAGTATTCGTGGTGCTTCTAGCTGAGGCATCAAGAATCATCCGAGTTTGGCATTTCAGACCAACAAGAAAGTAGTGCACCTGCTAAAGATAATCAAAACCATGATTAAGACATTTTTTAAGAAGAGATTTATACCTTTCCCAAGCATCAAATAAGTCCTCGCTTCCCTTTGTTGAAAACTGATTATGTGATATCTCTTTTGGAAATATAGAGAGCGTGGGAAGAAGCGGTCAATGAACCGAGAAATCATCCTGTCCTAGGAAGCAAAGACGTTCTATCGCTAAGTCTGGAGCCACTCCTTGGCATCATCCTTCAAGGTCAACGCGAACAATCTGCATCTGGTGGGCTCCTTTGGGAAATCTTGAAACTTTACTATCTCACAAATCTCTAAAAAGTTAGAGATGTGAGTATTGGGATCCTTCATCCTTCCTTTAGCAAATTGATTCTGTCACAGTAAACTCAAGAGTGCTAGATTAACTTGGAAGTTAGCATTAATAGGAGGATTAACAATAGCAAGTCCATGAAGACCTCTGTTGTTGCAAAAATCACCGAGAGTGTGCCTCGGTTGAGGCTATGACTGCTATTGCGGTTGCTCCTCTTCCATTGCTTTGTTGGTCTCTGCCTTAAGAATCTCCTTAAAGGTGTGAGAGGATTTGCTTCGTACTTCTGAGCTAGAAGCTTTTCTTGTTGTTTTCTTTCTTTAATTACTTTTGTGAGACCCCTTGTAGTCTTATCGATCTCTAGGTCAAAGATTAGCCCTTCTTGACCTTGACTATGTCTGTGCATATACTAAACAACAGAAACCATGAGAAGCAAAGGTTAGAATAAAAAAAGAAATAAAAATAGAAAATAGTAGAAATAAATCAATAAAAATAAAACATAAATTAAAATAAATAAATAAATAAAAGAAAACCAACAAGCAATTACACGGTTGGATTGGTATTGGATACACAATCCCCGACAACAACAACAAAAACTTATTAGGATCATGGCAAGTGTACTAGTCGTACAAGTAATAAAGTGAAAGTAAAGTATTGTCTCCACATGGATTGTGATTTTAATCTCAATTCAACCAAAAATTGCTTGCGTGTTTATAAATTGAAAGAAGATTTGAAATTTTTATGATTTTAGGAATTAAAGAGAATAAGACTGCGATTAAGAAATATTTAAAATATCAATGAGCAAAAGCGGTTAGGTTTTGGAATACCCAGTTATTTTTCCCCCATGTAATTCCTTTCCCTTCTAATCCTGTTTCTATTAGGCAATTTACCTTCAATTTCTCTAAATTAATTCAATCTTAATTCCTTAGGTGGTAAACCCTTTGTTCTTAATTTCACACCCTAATCTCTTAAGCGAGCAAACTCAGTCACAAGCATTAAGAGCAAGAAATTAACGCAAAGATATACAACCTCTTTTCCTATCCCTAGGTTCAAGAATTATATGGTTGCTAAACTGGAACAATTCAAACCCCAATTTTTCAATTGCAATATTTGAATTACAAATCAATTTCTAATGAGTGTCACGCATATAAAAGGCATTAAGCATAAGATTAACAACTAAATTGCATTAATAATCAAAAGGTTCGAAAGGAAAAACAAATTACAAAGGATTCCAATCACAGTTTATCCTAACCTAACCCCGAAGGAGTTTAGAAGCTCATAAAAAAACTAAACACACAAAGAAAAAATAAAAAGAAAATAGAAAGGAAACCATGAATCTTAAGAATCAAACCACAATTCTTCAAGATCCACAACCAGAGATAAATCCTTAAGCTCTTCCTCACTCCCGATCCTTAGATAAGTCAAAGAATACTCCCAAACTATATTTTCTCCTTTTTATACTGAGTTTGGGCTACATGGGCTGTAAAACAAACTAGGCTCGCAAAATAGAAAGTCTAGAATGCGTTGGCGACGAATGTAAGCCAAATTGGCACTAGGCGCCACCTCTTCGGAAATCCATTACCGTTCTAGCACCGGGTGCCTAGTGTGAGGTGTAGTGTTATTTGGTGCTGGGCGCCACTTTCTCCGGAAGCCTTGTTTTGCTTCGGCTTCGGGCATGGCCGTGAATGGCATCGGACGTCGCTTTTTGTATCTTTTGCAGCTAGAAAATTTCATTGTTCTCCCCTTAAAAGTCATCCTCTTCTCATGCTTTTTTTTTTCTTGTCTTTATCAAAACCCAAATAAACACATAGAAATCATGTAATTTTTAAATAAAAATTATAAAACAATTTATTCCATGAAATTTCCTATTATTGGATTAATTTCTCATAAATTTCCACTAAGCAAGTGCAAATATCATGTAAAATAGCTCCATAAATTTACATCAATTGTAGATTTATCATGGATCATCACTACCACTACATGGCTTTGGGTTTGCTGAAACCGTCTAGCCTAACATAAGGAAAAAAAATGTGCAGCATATTTCTTGGATCAAAGGTGTTGTGCAACATATTAGAATATGGAAGGCAAGTGCAAAATTTGGGCCACAAAGGTCTGAGTTTGATGTCGAAAAGAAAAGAATTTCAGCACATAATTATTTGGGCTTCAAGAAGAATATTTTAGCCAAATTAAAAAGAAAAGAAGAAAAAAAATACAATACAAGCAAGGCTTTGGGTCATAAATTGTCAACTCAAATTAATTAAAACAAATCACCATTTTTTAGCTAAACTAATTTAATTATTTATTTACATGATTACCACTAGTGCTTTATGTAACACCCCTATTTTTATTCACTGAACTATTTTTTTATTTATTTTGTAATTAATTCTAGAGAATCAGATGGGAATCTCAAGAATCCAACTCAGCAGTTGTGTTCATATTGATAAATGCTACTCAGTTATAGTTTTTTAAAGTTTTTTCCGGACCGAGCCTAAAAGCGTAAAATGACCATTTTGTCTAGAAAAAGCTAAATAGTAGGATAAATTAGTAAAATAGATAAAAAATGTTTAAAATTCATTTTTAAGCCATAAATATGCTTAGAATAACTAATTACAATTTTGAGAATTTTCTAGGAATTTTTTGAAATAATTTTTGTGAAATAACTAAAATGCCCCTAGTTAACAACGAAGGCTAATCGGAGACTAATTGACCTTAAAGTATTTTGAAAATTTTATACTAAGTATATTTTAATTATGAAAATATTATTTTGAGGAAAATATAATTAAAAATCCAAAAATATAATTATTTAGCAAAAAATTGATTTATTAGTTAATTAATTAGTTTTTTTAGTAAAATAGTTACTATAATTAATATATAAATGAACAAATTCTGAAATTTTTTTGTGAAGCTCCCAAAAATATACCCTTTCACGTGGTATGGCTAGTTTGGCCCAAATCCACACCAAAAGCCCACTCCAATTTTCTCTCAATAAACTAATATTTAATTATTTTTAATATATAATAATTAAAATAAAAAAATAATTTTTCTAACCCCTTGGATGCAATTCCACATCCATCCATGGTGGGAACCACACCAGAATTGACTTGACCATGGTAAAAGCCTACCAAAGTTGATTGTTTTAGTAATTAAGTGCAAAAATTTAATTCTAAATTAAATTATTTTTACACTATAAATACCCTATCACCCACCCCACTTTCTTCACGACTTTCCTTCACAACAATTTTTCCTCTTTGTCTTGGTTTAGATCCAAGATCTTTCTCCCCCTCCAATAGCCAAACTCTTGCAAAATTCTCCCACCATAAATCCACCATTAAACCTAAGCTTACTTAGCTTAATACCTTGGCCTCTTCTTCTATCCTCAAGCTCCACTAGCACCACCCACTTTGTCACTATTTGAGGTAAGGGGGAAGTGGGGTTAAGCTTCTATTTTCATTTCTTAATAGGTTATTGTTGTTGGATTGGCCCTCAATCCTTTTTCTTTTAAGTTAATTCTATATTTAATTCTTTATATACTTGTCATCTATTTTTATTAAATTGCAATTTACTTTATTATGTTGCTTTAAATTTTATTATGTTAATTTATGATATTTATTTTTATTTATTCAATTTATTTACTAATTATTCATAAATTTATTTAATTCTTTGTTATTTCCGTATGTCATGTTATTTATTTTTAGCATTATGTCATGTTACTTTAAATTTTATTATATGGGTTTATGATGCTAATTATTGTTAAGTTTAATATTGAATTTTGTCGATTAAATTAAGAAATGATCATATTTTAAGAGAATTCTTAGTATGCTATGTGGTTGCAGTGTAATTTGATTTTTCACATCAGAAAAAGGTTACTCTTAATATTTGGTTTAATTTGTAAGATAATTACACAATACAAACTATATTTATGGTTAGAAAGTTTTTCTTTCAAAAGTAATTTAAATTGAGAAATTAGAAATGGAAAAGAATAAATCAAATGATTTAAATACTATACTTGAATTGTGCATGTATGTTTGATTTCTTGAATCATGTGTATGGAATTCTATTGCTGAAACTTGTTATGCTCATTAAGTCCTGTGACTGTTATGAACAATGAGTGTATGACTATGATTCCAAAACTCTGCTGGATTGTCTAGAGAGTGTGTCATGAAATTTAGAGAACAAATTGTAGGGAACCCCCTATTGAGACAAGACCATGCTGTTGAGCATGAGTGCCTGTGTTCTGGCAAGTTTTAGTTTGGTACAGTGTGGGGTGAAAGACAGGGATCATTGTTCAGGTCTTGAGGGTAAAGGTACTGAGTTGTAAACGTCCCAATGGTTAGGATAGTGCCCTTAAGCCGAGATAAATTATGTAAACCAACTTGGTAACCTTGACGCTTGATCAGCATCACCGAGATTCGTTGAGTGTATACCCCTGATGGGCATGAAGTCCTTTCCTCGAGGATGATGATTATGACATGGATGCCTGTACCTTGTGAGGGGTTATACGAACTCCCAATCATTTCCAAGTGATTCCTAATGATTAAGGTGAATTATCAAAGATGGGTACAAATCCATACGTTGGCAAAAGTTTGTGATTGAGTTATAATAACATAGGTCAGACCCTCGGATTCCCTATGTATGTAGTTTAATAATTATGTGTTCATGTTTTAAACTTGTTAAGAAAATGAATAAGGCTTTGCAAAACTTCACTCCTTTTCTATGTTTCTTTTTATATACATTATTTGTTCAAGTAGATGAGGCCATTCCACAGAATTCATAAGACTTGCTGTGAGGACCACTAAAGATGTAGCTGACTCCTAGACCTTAGGATATTTTAGGGAGGTATAGTGTAGATATGCACTACTCTGACATAGGTCATTTTGCTGTATATACATGGGTAGGTAACTAGGATGACTTCTGATGTATTTCTTTCATATGTATTGCCTAGATGACTGTACTTTAATCATGTACCCAAATTTGATGCATACATTTATAAATAATGCAATGATATTTCTTTTATGATCATAGTTTTTATATAATATTTTTGTAATTTATTAAATGTTAGCAAGAAGTGAACATGGAAAATTTTAGTCAAATTGACATTATTACTTGACCTTTTAATTAACCATAAAGACAATTCCTTAAAATTAGTAGGTGTTATACACTACATAAATAGTTAAACCTCATCGATTAGTTAGTCTTCTTAACCTTGCTAAAATTTTAGTTTGCACCCAATCCTATTTAAGTTTGTGAAACTTTTCTTTAACATAAATAAATAAACCTCTTTCAATTTTTTTGTTAGAAATATAAATTCATCAATAATTGCAATAAAAAAATCACTAATATCCAAAATACTAATAATTATTAAAATGCTAATTTTACATTTTTTTCGTAATAGAAACACTAGAAAAGAGAGGATGTCAAAATTATACAAATCAAAGCTTCTTTCAAATTTTTGTCTTATTGAACATAAAATTCATTAAAATTGCAAAAACATCTTATACTAATAATACTTATCAAAATACTAATTTTATTTTCTCACAACAAGAAAAACTAGCAAATGATATAATGTTACTATATAATTGAACTAAAACCTAATAAAGAAAATTACTATGATTTAAATTGGTGGGATGCCTTCTAGAGCATGTAATAAGATATAAACATAATCTAAACTTTAGACAAATTAGATAGAGTGTATGTCATGAAAATTTGGATAAATTGATTTATTTATAACTTAATTAATTTAACCAACTTGGTTAAGGTAGAATTATAAATAAAAAAAATTGAAGGAAGTTATTTAGGTATATTTGATTTTAGTTTTGACTATGTCTTACTAGTGAGAAATAGTTTTTTGAGCCTTGTGATTCCATTGTGTAGGTGATATTACAAAATTAGTCCTCTTTTTTGGAAGGGACAAACACGTGGCAAAGGCACCATCATGAAAGGGACTCAAAATGGAGCAACATTCAAGGCCTTTAAGGATACCAAGATCAAGTGGGGAGCAAGAATCTTTCACTGGGAAGTAAGATAAGTAGGATTTGCATTTTTGAATATCAAGGGCAGCCCAAAACCCTGTGCAAGGACTAGGATTAGATGGATTCTTCATCTTAATCCTTATGCTAGGGAAAATCATTTTAGTCTCATTAGGTAAAATTATATTCTTTTACAATGTTGTTAAATTGTTTATGCACTAACTTAATTATGAATTGATCTTTTAATACTTGATTAATTTTATTGGATGGGTCTCATTGAGTCTATCACATGGATTATGGTTAATCCTTTAGATTAAAGTTGGTATTGAGTAAAGATATGAAAACTATTGATGTTTGTTAAGTGGAATAGTAGCAACACCTACAAATGACGAATCATGAAACTTGTATTGAGAATTTAATATTCTTAGTAAAATTCTTGAATGATACCAACTTTAATGACACCCGACTCTTATCATACATCATTGTTTGTTAAGTCTGGACTCCAAAGTTAACTACATTCTAAGATGGGGTGTGAACTTTGCAGTGAAGGCCACAAAGACCCTGAGCATATCTGATGCAAAACATCTCATATGTGGCCAAAGGGTCATGACTTTGTGTTGTGGTTAAGGCAACTTGCGCACCAGCATTCCTGACAAATTGCTATAATTTATTACGACTAGTGATAGTGTACTATGGCATGTCCGATAATCACCTGGGACTAGTGAATTTATGACTGGGTCACGAATGATTGTTGTTATTGTATGTAAATCTTATGATTATCTACCTTTTTCTTCCTCTAAGATTCTTTCTTCTTAGGCATTTTTGTTTTTGTGATTGTTCCTTCTTCTAGCATTGTTCATGTTGGAAAAGTTTGTGACAACTATATATGTTCAACGACAATGAGAAGTCACCTTTCTTTATAGTGATTGAGGTAAGAATGGAGTAGTAGAAGCTTGGCGGGTGTTATTCACATTCTTGTTAGTGGGAATGCTGTACCACTCTACTTCCTTATAAGAAATATTTTCTTTTCATTATATATGGCTAAATTTAGGAAATTTGTAACTCTATCTTCATATCTTTACGTATATATTGCACTTGATGTATTTTGAAAAAAAAAACTTCATATTTTGGATTATAGGATAGATGTCACATAAGCATTACATTTTGTTGTTATTATTATATTTATATGTATTTCAGAAATAATTATATTTAGAGAATGTTTGAGCTATTTTTAATTATATACCAACCAACTTAAGTAAACAGAATATTTGTCTATATATATTTCATTTACATATAACTTATTTTAGCAAGATGTTACAACAAAGGTAACGATGATAAGTAGTGTAAGTTTGTAAGACCATTTACTCATTCAAGATATAACAAAAAAGGCACAAATCAAAATTGGAGTGTCTGCAAGCTTGAGGCTAAATGGCTAGGAAAATAAGAGTTGTAATTGGCAATTTTACTATTGTGTTTAAGAGTGGTTATGCGAACTTATAGAACTAAGAATCTAAGGAGGGCTTCCTACACATGTACTTTGTCAAATGTATGTTGAATAGAATTTATAAAGTATTCTAAACATGATTATGAGTATGACTTTGAAACAAATTGTAACTTTTGGAGTTTTTTGAAATTTACTTCACCAAATCATACTATTTTTATTGACCAATGGTCATCAATTCCAAAAAAAAAATTACAATAAATATTCATAACCATACCCATAGTTTCAATATGTTCAAAATACTTCACAAATTTTATTCAACATACCTTTGTTCGAGTACGTGTGTAGATAACTTTCTCTGGGTTCCTTTGTGTTCTAGAGGTTCATATAACTATCCTTAACTATGATAGAAAGATCATAAATTATAATTTGATTTCCCAATCATTAACCTCCAAGCATGCAAATGCACTCTAACTCACTTTTGTTTTGTCTCGACTATACAAATGGTCCTACATGTATTGTCGATCATTAGCTTTGTCTTGTTCTTCTTAGAATGCTAATATGCAAATTTTGGAACATTTTTGAACAAAATGAGGAGGAAGATGGAAGGAGGTGAACATTGCGAAAAAAAAATAATGTCAAAATAGTCTTTGTGATTAGGCTGTTAGATGGGTGACAACAAAACACTTAACATGTCATATCAATGTGTTTGACGTCATTAATTGACTGAGGGCAATGATTAGACTAACTTGATCAACAATCTTCAATTATAGAAACTATTTTAAAATTTTAATATTTTTTAAGACAAAGTTTGTAGCCCCTTATAATCTCAAAAACTAAAATGATAATTCCATGATTATTTTATCTAAATATATATTTGTAGATAAGAACAAAATTTTACTCAGTCATCATCTTCTATTCCCACAATTATTTGGCCAAAGTTAACTAAATTTTTACCAAGTATTAATGTATGGTAAAAATTAAATTTATCTTTCAATTATTTTTATGATTATTTAAAAGATAAGATAAAAATTTTAGTTTCTTCTTATTCACAATTTGCACGGCTAGGTGTCCCCATTAATACATTAAAATTTTACTTTCACTTTATATATATTTTAATAGGTTTGATAGTATAAAAAAATCAAATTAATAAAATATTATCTTTATATAATAAGAATTTACTTTTTTATCCCATTTAGCTGAGACATCCGTATTTTGAGGAAATTAAGTGAGAAAATACTAATTTACTAAATATTAATTAAACATTTTATTTTCTTAATCATATTTATATAAATTTTATTAATTAAATTTAAAATTACTAATCAAATATAGTTAAAATTAAAATACTAATATTATATATCAATCTTATTTTCAATATTATTTTACATACTAAAAAAATTAGTTTCACATACAGTGTTTTTGACAAAATGAAACATAAACGTACCTTTCTAAGCATAAAATTATCTGTCTGATTTTTAGAAGCAAAAAATGAGTCATGGACACTCACATGCCAATTTACACTCAAAGTGTAAATATGATCAATGATATAATATGATAAAAAAATAATAAAAAAATGAAGAGTATCAGTTAAATATATATACTGATAAGTATTCATATATCATTACTCTTTTAGAAAACGAAACAAAGAAGTACCTTTCTGGTTGAAGCCGAATTACACATATAAAATAAAATGAAAAAAAAATGCCAACTTATAAAATAATAAAAATCTGAACCTTTTGGAACACAGATAGTAAAATACAGAAAGGACAAAGGAGAGTGAAGCACGGAGGCAAAGATGTCTTTCTCATATTCAAACTTTTGATTTTTTTATTCGGTGGATAGTATGATGCTATATGGGGCAAACGAATATGAAATTCATATGTTTATATATTATTGGAAAAATGTTGAATTAAAAAAAAATAAAAAAGAAGAAGTTCAACAGAAATAACAACCCCCTCATCTGGATAATATTGTGACAATTAAAATAGGAAAATACTCAACATACATTTAACTTTTCTTGTAACTTACTTTCATCATATTTTTCTTACTATTTCTTTCTTTATTTTCTCCACATCATTTGTCACATATACCAGTTTTTCTCTTTTCTTTCCACTCATGCACCAAAAACGGGGTATCATTGCTCTTAAAACAACAGTACTGATGTTGTACGGTAAGGAACGAATATGTAATCCACGCTTTCATATGTTATTGGAGAAATGTTTAAAATAAATTTATGAACTAATATCTTAAAAACAATAATAAAAAATAAAATTTTAAGTGTATATTACTATAATATATATATATATATATATATATATATATAAGATTATCTCTTAATTTATACTTTAATTATTAATTTAAATAAATTATTATGAATTATGTAAATTTAACTATATATTTAAAAAAAATCATTTTTAATTATTATTTACATAAAATATATTTTAAAGGTAATATTTAATTAATATTATTAATATAGTATTTATATAAATATATAAATAAACTGATATTTTCTTATGTAGTATTAATTATTATATTTTTTAATACAGTGCATAATTATTTTTAATAATATTATCAAATATCATATTTATTTATATAATATATTTATTATATTTATTAAATACAATGTATAATTAATTTTAATAATATTATCAAATATTATATTTATTATATATAATATATTTATTATATTTATTAAATACAATGTATAATTAATTTTAATAATATTATCAAATATTATATTTATTAAATATAATATATTTATTCAATTTAATAAATGTATACCTAATATAACGGTTTATTTGTTTGAATTGAAATTGAGAGGAGAAAAATAGGAAGGAGAGCATAAATGAATCTCTTCCACCGTTTGTTTAGCATGTGTTTGGCAGAGAGAAAGGAAATAGAAAGAGAGGAAGTAAGTAGGTGAGAAAAGAAGAGAAGAGAAATAGGTGAGAAATAGAGTAAAAATTAAGGTTGTTTGGTTGAAGAAAAATATAATAGAAGTTAACCTTTTGATATTATTATTATTTTAATTATTATTATTATTATTTATTTTTATTATGAACATTTTATTATTATTATTATTATTATTATTATGTAAGAGATGGGGGTGCCTACCTAATCGATTTAGTGAAATAACTAAATCAATTATATAGGGGGGCGGTGTTATAACAACATAATCGATTTAGTAAAACAATTAAATTTATTATGTTGCACTTCGCACAACATTTTTGTGTATTTCTTCACTCATTTTTACATAAGTTTTTTTTGTGGGTTTCACCTATTTTTTGAATATTTCCTTAAATTTCTTTTCTACCAAATAATCAACATTCTCTTATTTCTATTCTTTTTTTCTCTCTCTCCCTCTATTTTCATCTTATCAAACATAGTGTTAGAGTTGAAATGAGAGAGGAAATGATGAAATTTTCATGGACTCCACAAGAAATGAATTCCATCCTCATCAACCCTCCCTTTGGTAGGAAAGAAATAAATATGTGAGAAATAGAGTGGATAGAAATAGAGAAGAGAGAAATAGGTGAAAAACAAAGTATAAATAAATGTGTTTGATTTAAAAAAAATAAATGAGAAATAGAAAAGAGAAAAATAGAAAAAATAAAAAAAAAATCGAGTCACAGGCCAAATAGTCGACTATTGTGTGTTCATGATTTTGGATAGTCAACTATTGCACTTTGTGGCGGCCACAAAATGTCAAAAAAGCCCAAAAAAAAAAGACACTTTCTGGCGATTTTTAATCGCAAAAAAAAAATGTCCCAAATTGTTGAATTTTGCTTTTTCCCTTCGCATTTTCACGCATCTCAATGCGAAAATACAAAACCGTGAGGTCCACCTCGTTTTTTGGTACATTTCTCCCCTCTCCCTCCTACCAAATAACTATACATACTTATTTTTTACCTATTTGTCACCTCTCTCTCCCATTTCTCACTCATTTCACTCCTACCAAACAAGAGACAAGCGTGAAATTGGACGGAAGATTGGGAAAGAAAGCACAATGACATTCTTATCCTTCCTTTCCAGCTCTCCACGTACACCAGCTCTCGCCACTGTTCCCTGTAACTTGTTTCCAGCATTAGTCGATCCCCCCCTCTCTGGAAATGGCTTGTTCCCACGCACACCGCCCTTGCTTCATTCCAGTTTTAAGAAGTCTTTTGTTACTGCATTCAATTTTGCTAGACATTCTTCTTATTGTAGTGCTTTATTTCATATAATTATTAGCTCGTGAATCTAATTTTAACAAGATATCTATTTTCCTGTCTTTGGCTTCAATGGAAGATAGAATAACTTGGCATGTTCTTCTATTCAGTTCACTGCATAAAAAATTCTCTAATATTGTACAAAGGGTAAAGTCTTCTTTTTATAAATTTGCTCAATTTCTTTTCTTTTACTCTTCAATCTAACCAAACAATTAAAAATAAATTACTTTCTTCCTTTCTTTTCTAATTCTACCAATCCAAACAATACATATTTTCACTTATAATTCACTCCTATTTCTGTTCTTTATATTTCTTTCTTCTCCATTTCATTCCTTCCTAATTCATCAATTATCCAAACAAAGCGTAAAGTATATTAAAGGCATAACTTTTTAAATGAATCTATATATATTAAAATTTTATTATTAAAAATGTAATTATTATAAAATTTAATACTTGTGTTTTTTAAAATTTTTATTATTATTTAAAAAATTGTTTTATAAAATATCATAAAAAGATCAAATGTATCGCAATATAATATATATAAATTGATATATATATTTATAAGGACTTGCTAATGTGCACACACTTATTTTTTAGTTGTAGTACGTTAGCAAACTACTCCATGGGTATATTTTAAGATACATTGTGGTATAACTTGCTAACGTACTCTAACTACAAAACAAGTGTGTATGTTAACAAATCTCATATATATACATATGTGTGTGTGTGTAAACTTTAAATTAAGTATATTTTCATAATTTGAATTTTAATATTTTAATCACAATAAAGAAAATGATAAAGACTATCATGTCTAAATTTAACTGAAGTTCATGATAATGATTATCCTTTAAATTAACAAGTTATAAAGGAGTTTTACTGAGTCTCTTGTCTAGTTTTGAAAGTGCAAAGTACAATATTACCAAGAAAGCTAAACCAAATAGTAATTATTAAACTTCACTTATTAATTATTATGAATTATTATTTTATTGTTTCTCACCTTAAAATTCTGTCTGTACCTAATGCAAATATAATTGACATTAATATCTTTATTATAGGATGAATTACTATTTTAGCCCTTAAAATGATAAGACATTATTAATTTAGTCTCTAAAATTATTAAAATACTAAAAGTCCCTGAAATTGAATATTATTAGAGAAGTTAGTTCCTTCATTACCTCTGGTTACCTAACAAGTAACGACATTAACATGCTGATATAACAAGTAAAGACATTAACACATTAAGTGTATTGTTGACGCCCACAGTGACCCACACATAGAAGTCCAATCACTTTTTGGGAAGATTAAGTGAGAAAGTATGAATTTATTAAATACTAATTAAATCTCTTGTATTTTCTTAATCATATTTATATAAATTTTATTATTTAAATTTTAAAAAATACTAATTAAATATAATTAAAATTTAAAATATTAATATTATAAATAAATCTTATTATTATTTTACATACTAAAAAAATTAGTTTCGCATTCGGGGTTTTCAAGAAATGAAACATAAAAGTACCTTCCTAAAACATAAAATTACCTTTCTGATTTATAGAAAATGAAAGATAAATAAGTATCTTTTATGGAAACAAGGCACTACAAGGAAATGAAACAAAGAAGCACCTTTCTCGTTGCAGCCTAATTACAAATGTAAAATAAAAATGAAAAATTGGCAGTTTGTAAAAAATAGTAAAAATCAGAACCTTCTGGAATACGAATAGTAAAATACAGAAAGGAAGAGTGAGGCTGGTGAAGCACAGAAAGCAGAGTGAGGTTGGGGATGCTGGTGGGAATCGTGGAATCTGCAATGGAATGGTGTGGAATATGGAACGAGAAAAGGGAGAGTGATATTGTAATGATTTTTTTTTTGGTGTGTACGGTGAATTGTGATTAAGAAAGTGAGAGTGATGAAGACCTGATGGAAATAATAAAGCAATAGCTGCATATTCTTTTTTTCTCTCATTTTTATTCTTGTTCTCCACGCACCTACATCATTGCATAATAGAGGGGTGAACGGGAAGAAGCTTTATCTAGGAACTGACACGCGTAAGGTAGGGGGTGAGGGGTGGGGGGGAGGGGGAAGACTGATTATTATAAAGTAATAATAATAGACGTGTTTCTCTTTTGGCATTCCACTTCCATTTCCAAACCGACATATACTCATACACTTTCATCACTTTATCCTTTACACAGATTCCATACTTTTGCTTTTTGCCATCATTCCTCAATAATGCCAAAGACCTACGACCCCATGTGGGGTGGGTCAGCTCATTGCCTCATTGTCATCGCCTACCTCAAATCTCGGTGTTTGGACCTATGCGGCTATGCCAGAACAACTGCCCGCAACCAACTTATTCCTCTTGACATGAAACATTTTCCTTCATCTTCCAATTTTAAAAAAGAAGAATGTTTTACTTTTTTTTTTTTTTTTCCAGAAAACCCATCATCATTAATTAAAAGACTTAATTGACGCTATTAACTCAACTCATAAAGTTACTGGTTTTTAAAAAAATCAAAATCTATTCTCAGCCACTAACTTTTATATCACTAAATCAACGGCTCCAAAAACTTTTTGATCCTCTACAACATGCCATCTGATACTGGCACTCGTGTATTCCTTCTCTTTCTTTTTAATTATCAGTTTTTTTAAAAAAATTATTTTTATTTATTTATTGTTTTTAAAGTTTAAAATAATATTAATTACTTCTTTGTCAATTATATCCTTATTTTTTTATCTAATTTTTAATTAATGTATTCATTTATAACTAATATACATTTGTTATAAAAATAAATAAAGATACAATAAAAAATTTCAAAACTATTTTATAAAAACAAGAAAATTTATTACATTTTTTGGTTTGTGTATAAAACCCTTAAAACAATACTTTAAAAGGAATGAAAATAGTAGCTTTTCGTATAATTACTACTAATAGTAACCTCAATATTCATGCAAGATTTTTTCTTCTTTATATATTAAAAGCATTTTGTATAGCGGTGTACTTTTTCATAATTTTTAGTGGTGTATTTAAGACACTGATTAGCAAAAGCCTATATAATATTGGGGTGGTGCATGTCAGCCTTTAGCCTTTGTTTGCTAGAAATGAAAAAAATAGATAGGAAATTAAGAAATAAGTTAAGAGGTGAGAAATAAATAAGAAATAATTTGAAATTTTAGGTTGTTTAATAAGAAAGAAATATATGAGAAATAAAAGAGAGATAAAGAGGTGAATGAAAGTAAGTGAGAAATAGAATAAAATAAATAGTGAGACCCAATGAGACCTATGAAAAAATTTAAAAATTTCTCGCTTAATTTTACTCAACTAAATCACCTCAATTTTTAAAAATTCAAAAATTTCTTCTCCTCTCATCTCCATTCAACCAAACAGAGCATTAAGGACAAAGCCTCAAAGGGAGTAGCTTCCGCGAAGTTTCCTGGATGAATTTGGGGAGTGCCTGAGTCTCGAACATGTGACGTGTTAATGATACCATAGTAAGCATATTGGTTCTGGTTCAAATATTATTTCTTAAATTTAATTAATCTCAAGTTATCAGTTATTAATATTAAAAATTAAAAATTTTCTACATGTGCAAAATTGAAATTTATAAATTTAAATTTAGATAACTCTTATCAAATTAATAGTTGATTCATATAAATTTTTTTCATAATTTACTTTTCAACTTAAAATGTTTTATTTCTTTAGTTTATTCTTATAAAATTAAAATAAAATCCTCATTCTAAATTAATAATGAAAACATCTTTGATTATACTTTATTTTTCCTTAACACACTTGATTTTGTCATTATTTATTAATGATAATAATAATAATAATAATAATAATAATAATAATGAAAATTCTTATTATTATGAGAAATAAAAAAATAAATATAAATTATTAAATTATATTTAAATGATTAATTAATATGTAAAAAAAATTAAATTATATTTTGAAAATTTACCTAAATTTATAAATACTTGTGCAATATATAAGAAATTCACCTATATATATATATACACACACACACACACACACATTAAAATTTATTTATTTTTTCACTCCTCTCTTACACACCTTTCAGATTCATCCTGGTAACAAAAATTCAAATTCTTCTTTCTCTCTCTCTCTCCGCATGTGCTTTTTAATCATTTCGCATTTCTTTTTAAACTTCTCTTTTCTACATTGTCATATTTTAAGGATTTATAGTCCATTAGTATTTTCTGAAAATCTCTTTATAAAATCATTTTGTATGCACTCTCAAAGTATAAATATGAAAAAAAGTTAACATCTAATTTTTCAATAATTTAAATTAATCATTAACCGAACACAAAGAAAAGTTAAGTTTAAATAATTAATGAAATTGTGATTTTGGAATTTACCAATATTCATTGTTGGATAACTAGTTTCCCAACCCGTGTTAGTTAATTAAATAATAAATATTTAAGTTTTCATTGAAATCGATTTTGTGTATCATTATAAATTGTGAAAATGAGTAATTATAACAAATAGTGGTTATGTATAATAATTAATTATTTATCATTAATGATAAATGATAAATAAAGTACAAACACATTAAAATGCCTGATTCTACTCTTAGAAATGCTAAGGTAAAAGTATTGGGTAAAAACATATTGTGTAAGTTAATATTTACTAAGGAATCCCTAAAGTGAATTAATAGATTTCTCGATAACAGGATTCTTTTGGTTTGTGAATCATGATGCTGTTGATGAACTACAGATTGATTTGGCTCTGGTGTTAGGGTCACTATAACAGGAAGGAATAAAAAAACCTGCTACATTAGAATGATGCTAGAAAGAGCTGAACTGAACAGAGCATATGTTTCTGCATACTTGTATCTAGCTGTTTTCTGCCGCAGCTGAATATCATTTACTTAAGCTTTTGGTTCCTATATTCTGGGTTCTAATAATTTTGTTAATGGCCAATATGCAGCCTCCTCAAGCAAAGCTTTGTCGTGTCTGTGTTGGTGGACAATTTACAGAAATATAGCCCTTTATCCACGTGTATTAGTGCAGAGAGGTTTGCAAAAACATATCCCAATGATGCTTTATACAAGGAATTGTGGCATGCCTATGTTGGACCCCTTGACACTCTTCCGAGTGAAGGAGAGAGTTTATTACTTCCCTCAAGGTCATATGGAACAGGTACAAGTTGTATGGGCATGTGCTCTTAATTTCTGACTTTAATTCCAGTGGGATGCTTGTGCTATTACTTTTTTTTATCTTGCTCCACTCCATATCGTGTTTTGGATACTAGCTTAAACATTTTGTTTCCTTTTTCCAATTAAAATCTTATTGGTGTTGGCATGGTTCACCTGCCAATTTTTCTCATAACAACTTTATCTATAAAATATTTGTTTGTTCTTGACCTAACTTACTTTCTAGAAGGAGATGTCTTTGTTTATGGTGTGTTTGTTGTTAAGTTTTAAAACTGCACAAGTTGTGTCTGCTGACATTTCTATTTGGATATTTTAAATATATGGCTAAATTATATTTTTGTCTCTCTATTTTTCTTAATCTGCAATTTTGGTCCCCCTACTTTTTTGAAAGATATTTAGTTTTTCTATTTTTAAAAATTCGTAATTTTGGCTCCTTTACTTTTTTTTAGAGACATTTAGTTCCTCTATTTTTAAAAATTCGTAATTTTGGTCCATCCGTTAAATTTCTTGCATTAATCGTTAGTGTTTTAACGTTGACTTTGATGTGTCAATGTTGATTCTAATGTTAACTCTGACTTTAACATGTAATTTAAGTATTGATATGTTGTCCTTGTTAACTAATAAAAGTAGCAAAAAAAACTAGCCAGGGGCAGCAAAACATGGGTTAGCAGAGGGAAAGTAGAACACCAAATTGAGAATTTATAAAGAGGAACAGTAACAACATTCTTTTTATTATTAGTTAAAATTTATTAAAAATTACAAATTTTGGTAATTTGTACTTTTCATTTAACGAGTCTATCTTCTAATTTAGAAGTGAGTTCTATTAAAATTTATAATTTCTAATAAATTCCAACTAATAATAGAGAGTATTAGAATGAGAGTGTTGTTAGCATTCCTTATTTATAAAATTAATTTTGGTTAAAAGTGATTTTTGAGGAAAAGTGATTTACTCTCTCCAGACTCAAATATAAGCAAAATTAACTAACTTTTATGCTGATTAAGAAAGTTAGTCAATATCATGTAATTTTACTAATCGTGTTTAAAAAATAAACTTTTTCTTAAAGTGCCCTTCATTAGAATTTGATAGAATGTCAATTAATTAAAGGGTATTTTTGGGATAGTATCATTAAATAGGATAAAAATAGTTAAAATTTGCTTATATTTGAGTCCATTAAACATTTTTGTTGTTGTTGCTTACAATTGAGTCCGGAAGGAGTATGTCTTAATGTTTTTATTTTAAAAATAAATTAATAGTAAAATATTCAAACATAAATCATTTCACTTAAAATTATTTTTAACCAAAGTAATTTTACAAAATCAATTTTACAAATACTTACTCAAACATATACTAGAAAAAAATATATTATTCTCCTATTGATATGTATTTGAGTGAGTATTTGCAAAATTTTAAATAAAATTAATTTTACTGATTTTGCAAAAGTTGGCAAAGAAACTGCCAAAAGAAAAAGTTGGCAAAGAAACTTCTTAAATCATCGATAAGGTTTTCTGCATCCAAGTCTCCAAAAAAATAAACTTGAGTTAACCGCCCCCCGTTACACTTCTCAGTTGAACCTTAGGAGGATCACATCACAATTCTCATTTCTTGGTTTGGATAAATTTTTTCATAAGTATTTTTAAAATAATTAAATAAGAAAAAAAATAAAATAAATTTTTTTATAAGTTAAAATTAACTTCTTTATAAATTAAAAATTAATTTTTGAAAAAGTTAATATAAAAGAGCTTATAAAAATTAACTTATACAAAAATTAATTTTAACTTTTTGATAAGCTTTTTTTTTTTTTCTATAAGTGTTTATAAAAAAATTTATCAAAACAGACTTATATTAGTATTATAATGAGTGGCTAGGATGATTCTCTGACAACTGATTGAGTTAAAAGACCATTAGATATATTAGTATTATAAATTTATAATGAGTGACTCGGATGATTTACTGACAATTGGTTGAGTTAAAAGAATGAAATGAATTGAAATTTACAATTTAATCCATGACACATTATTTCAATTTTAAATAAAATAAAAAAATATTTAAGTTATTTTGATTTTTTACTAACTATATTCTGGTACTCATATTTTCACTTACACTATCTTATTTTCTTTTCCTACTTCTATTAACTAAAACTTATTTTATAAAATAATTTTTAAAAACTAAAAACAGAAACACAATTAAATATACTCTTTGACCAATGTTCAGACCAACTT
Source organism: Spatholobus suberectus (assembly GCA_004329165.1). Lineage (NCBI taxonomy): Eukaryota > Viridiplantae > Streptophyta > Magnoliopsida > Fabales > Fabaceae > Spatholobus > Spatholobus suberectus. The sequence continues at coordinate 43,566,771 of CM014737.1, read as the reverse complement.
ACACAACAAATAGCACAGGATTTCAAAACTCGTTATTCTGTCAAAGACTGTTTCTGTTCACCAACGGTGGCTACCAATAAACTGCCCCTGTTCCTTGCCTATTTAAGGACCCGAGTAAACCGTCTTTTATACAGCAATCCTCCCTGTTCCTTCCCTCTTTGACACCTCTATTCAAGCCCCTTCAATTCTCATATCAACACTATGAAGAACCACGACGCGTACGCTGTTGTCATGACCTTGCTGTTGAGTTCCATCGGAATAACGGCCACCAAACCGTTTGAGAAGGCAAACCCAACTATGCTAACTGGTTTCAGAGCTCCTATGAACTAGACTACACCACCTTTTTCTCTTTCTTAGATTGCATGAAACTTAACATTTGCATTCTTAGTCCTTCCATGCTGAACCGGAGTGTTAGTGATGGCAATGGTTGATTTATGATCATCCCACAATAAAATAGCTTCTTGCCAATTTTGTCTCAATTTAGTTTGATTTTCTTATCCAAATAGCTTGATTTTCTGCTGAGACATTTTATACTTCAATAGGAATTGAGTTTAGAGCCACTACTTCTTGTTTTTGTCAATCATATATTCATATTTACTATCAACAATTTGTTTCTGCATAAATCAAATATGATGCATCATGTATGACTTTGTCATGAAAAACGTAGAGAATATAATTTTTCAAGCATTTGACTCACTCGACAAGTTTGACTAATTCCGGTACTAAAAGAACATCTATGATTAGTTTTACACCTATTCAAGTGTCAACTATGATTTCTCCCTTTCCTTTGACACCAAGTATTCTCCATTACCCTATCATCACTTTGGACAGTAGATCTTGTCTGGTTTCATGGAATTGTTTACATGAGAACTTGAGAAGCAATGATATTGGTGCTGCCTTTGTTTATCAGCCATGCATCCATGCTGCTCTCTGCAGCATAATAGGTTGTAACGAAGAGTTTCTCTTCATCATGCTCTTCATATTCTTCAACTTAAAATTAAACCTTGCTGCTTTTCATTTTGTTTTGCAGACCTTCTCTACATCCTTGGGGATTGCAGGCAATGACATCTGTTCTTTCAGTAAGGACAAGGAGGACACTTGCCATTTCTCCTAACATCATTATGCCTTTCACTATCTTTTTCTTCATTTCTGCTTTGTCCAAGTTTCTTCCTTCCTGCTTTGATGCTTGTTTGCTTCTCTGGCGGCTTTGAATGTGTTAGGCCCCTAATTAATAAAGTCTATAGTAGAAACTAGAAAGTTTAAAAGGGCCGAATTAGAAAGGCCTAACTCTTTTGTGGTAGCTGAATAAAGAACATGGAAAAGGAGGGACAGGTTAGTTATGATGGGGAGGAGGGAATAAATTGAGAGGAACCTTGTAGAGAGGGGATAAATTTTGATAGTTGGAGAGTTGTTGAGGAGAGACAGGGCTCTCAAACTTCCTTGAGTTTTATCTTATCTTGTCCTCTCCAGGAAATCTTTCAAAGGGAGTCTCAATCCAATAATACACACTTTCTTGCATTATCTTTTACAACTGGTTCAGAGCTCCTTTCCAGGGAGTTCTACATGATCAATACGTGTATGGAGGCTCTCAAAGACAAACTGGAATGCAACTTGGAGAAGTTAGTGAAACAGACCCAAGATGACAGACAGATTACAAGAACAGTTACAAAGAAGGATTTGAGCGTTGGATTCAAAGACAAGATGAAAGATCAAGAACAGGAAGAATGAATTCTGGAGCTAAACTTCTTATGCTCAGTACATACTACAGCAGTGCATTGCTGCTTCAGGAGGGCAAAAGCTTCATAATTCCATTAATAATGCTTATGCCATGGGAAAGGTGAAGAAAGGGGTTCTCCATTGATAGCCATTGAAGCTGTCGTCCATTCTGCTTGATGTCAGATTTACATCTCGTTAATACATTCAATACTCCTAAAAGAATCATTACAGTGTGATGTGTCTCCAAGTTCTCTCATCCTGTCATGGCATTTGGATCTCCAAATACCCTTTTACTCTTATTTGTTAAGTTTGTGTTGATTACGATTGTAAATTTGACTGAATCATTAGTATATTCCCTTGTCAATCAGGATTTCAATATGAATTCATTTGAATCTGCAAACATCCACCTTTTTTTCATGATGTTCGGTCTTGCACTGTTTTGATGTGTGATCCTGGACTCTATTTTGGTTGATGATTATAGTTTCATAATGTCAACGTTCAAAACAGAGCTTATGTTACTGAAAATAGCGTCAATTGATGGAGCTTATGTTACTGTAGTATTAATACACGTATAACAGTTGTTTATAATTTTTTTTCAATATTTTATTATCATTTGCCATTAATTTAGTGTTATGATGTATAATAGTTATGTTTATATTTTATAGCTGCAGTACTTGTTGGTAATATTAATTAAAGTTTTGTACTCTTATACCATAAGATAATTTTAGAACTATTTTATAAGTTGAAAAAATTTATAATTTTATTATAAAATAATTTTTCAGGTTAAAAACTTTCTAGTTCTAGAAGTTAAATTTAGTGCCTCATTAGTGAAGCACTTAATTACCTCTCCGTAGTCTGGCCTTCATTATAAAAAAATACATATATCTAAGGGTGAAATATTATGCTTTATCCGTCTGCTAGTGCCACATCTTTTAGCCTTCACCTTACACTCTCCGGATAAAGCTTGGAATTGTTAAGGACTCAGGGTGAGCGCCGACGACTGAGTGGAAAATTTTGAGGAGGATGCTGTTACTTCCCATGAAGAAGTTGAAATGCCAGCTGATCCCAGCTAGATTTGGTATACCCAGAAAACACGTTATTCTCCTATTGGTGGACTGGTAAAACATGCAACCAATAGTAAAAAAACTACCAGAACCTTCTTTTCCTATAGTCAACGGATTTTTTTTATTCATTGATAAGGTTGAAAGAGATTAGATTAAAGTCTAAATAGTATTACACGCTGATGAGACACTAAAATTTATCGTTAGAGGGTTGCAAATAATAATGCCCTATTTTTAATTTCAAAAAAATAAGAAAGAAAGAGAGACAAGCTTATTTATATTTATAACTACAACAACGGAAGAGGAATTTGTCAGAACCTTTTTCCTGTTCATTTAATAGTAAACTTTCGTTTTTGCCCTTCTGCATGTTCTGGGCTTTTTGCCATGAGTGCTTCCCTTGCAGCACTAATTTTTTTAACGTTTTTTAAGTTTGGACCGTAAAGTTAAAGTAGGTTTGGCCTGTAAAAGTAAAGTATTGTTATTTCCATTTCATTACTAGAGGAAAACATAGCATAGTGTTTGGCTGTGGGGAGGGGGAGGAGGTGAAATAGAGAAGAGGAAAGGGACGGCAAGGAATTTTTATAAATTTTAATTATTTAATTTAATTTTTGGGAGGAGAGGAAAACAAAATCTCTCCTTATTTATTTTTCATTCCCTTCTAATATTGGGAGAATTTAGAAAAGGAGGGAAGAAATTTAAATTATTTCAAATATAATTACTAAAATATTTCTTATGTTTTAAAATTCAAAATTATAAGAATACAATGATAAATTTGTTTTTAAAACCTTGTGAATCAAACAAAAAAAGGACTATCTTTCTTTCTTTCCATTAAAATTTCTTTCCTCTTTTTTTTTAATCAAACAAAATGTTTAATCATAATTCTTCTTCTTTTCTCCCCTCTCGTGCATTCAAATCACTCCTCTCTCCTCTCCTCCTTTGAATCAAAGGAGTCTCTTAAATTGATAGATATGTCAAAACGGGTCAACCTAACCCAATCTGCCAAAAAACAGGTTAGGTTTGGTTAAACCCATTTTTTGATTGGGTTGGAAATCTCAACTCAACCCAACTCGTGGTAGGTTGGCAAGTTGGATTGAGTTGACCCGCCAATCCATTAAAAAAATTATAAATTATTTAATTTTTTACTTTAATTTTTTTTCAAATTTTATGATCAAATATAAAATTAAAAAAGAGAAAAAAAATGTTAAAAAAATACTAAATAAAAAAACCTAGTTAATACTTAAGAAATGACCAAATTAATTATAAACTTTAAGTAACAATTTTTATTTGTCCTAAATTCTAATGACTACCAAAATTTACCTTTTTATCTTGGAACTTCACATGTAACATTTACATAAAAAGAAGCTATAATTTGAAATATTACATGAACTATAATATAATTTCAACTCGAAAACTCAAATTAAAAAAAAAAAAAAAAACCAACGGGCTAACCCAACCCAATCCGTCATTTGGCCGATTGGGTTGGCGGGTAAAATGGATTAGGTTATGTGAGTTGGAGTGTTGAACTACATAACTCGACCTAACCTTTTTTATCGAGTTATGCAATTTAACCTGCCGAGTTGGACCATATTACCACCCCTGCATAAACAATGGGAGCGGTCGAAGGAAGTTCGAGGTAAAAAGTTCCACCGCTTTAATGCTAAGATATAAGATATAAAGCTGAATTTGTCAGGGTTCAACAATGAGCATCAATGTAAGAGCGCAGTGATATTGTCACCTCATGTCAGTATGCATGTTTCTCTATTTATCTTTCGATTTTTCTATCTTGTGCAAATTTGCACAGGTTAAGCATCATTAATTATCCACTTTCAATCAATTTTAACTAACTAATTAATTATGAATTTTTGAAAAACACAATTATTTCTCTCTCATATTTAATTTATGGCCTCACCTTTTTATAATCTCTCTCTTCCCACAAAAATTCATAACCACTCCATTAATTTTAGAGTAATTATTTTCCATTAATTTAAACTATATATGCATCTCTCCTCATGATAAAGTCCAAAGATACCCGATGCTACAAAAGATTCTTGCTCTGCTACAAACCGCAACGTAAGTGTAGGTGTAAGTAGCATAAGTTACACAGTTAGTTAATATGGTAGGGGAAGTAATGCTTCGACTGTTTACTGATATAAAAATATTTATGGGTCTAAATCTCTATACAATTTACAAAAAGGAAAAAAATGCATAGGATTCTCATTCTCATCTTACTGCGAGTGTTTACTAATTTAAAAATATTTAATATATTTTATTAAATATTTTAACGATTTCTCTATCCTGTGCAAATTTGCACAGGTTAAGCATCATTAATTATCCACTTTCAATCAATTTTAACTAACTAATTAATTATGAATTTTTGAAAAACACAATTATTTCTCTCTCATATTTAATTTATGGCCTCACCTTTTTATAATCTCTCTCTTCCCACAAAAATTCATAACCACTCCATTAATTTTAGAGTAATTGTTTTCCATTAATTTAAACTATAAATGCATCTCTCCTCATGATAAAGTGTAACACCCCTACTTTTGTATATTAAATTATTCTGTATGTTTAAAAATTATTTTTAAGTCATCAATGTATTTAGAAGAATTAATAATAATTTTAGAAATTTTTCTAGAATTTATTGAGATAATTTTTGTAAAATTACAAAAATACCCCTAGTTAACTGTTGGAACCAATCGGAGACTTTTTGACCTCAAAATATTTTGAAAATTTTATATTAAGTATCTCTCATTATAAAAACTTTATTTTGAGAGAAAAGTAGTGAAAAATATAATAATCATATTTCAATTCTTCCATTGTTTTTTATATATATTTGGCAATACAATTCTGAAAAATCAGAAAGGAATTTTGAAATTCTGACTCCCATCATTTTGCTCAAATTTCAAGAGCTATTTAATCGTGATTTTTAATAATTTTTCCGAGCCAGAGCCCGAAGAAATTAGAAAATGACAATTTTGTCCCTATTTCTCAACATTAAGAACTGACATGAGGAAAAGATTCAATTGACATTAAAATGTCAATTTGAGCTTGGAATTATGTCATATATATTAAAATATAATTTTGGAAATTTTTAGGAATTTTCTGGAATTTCTGTGTAAAATGACCAAAATGTCCCTACGTGTCTGATAAGCCAGCCAGTACTGGTTTGACATTCAAAAAGGGTGAAAATGGTAATTTTAGTTTAATTATGGGTACAATATTTAATTTTATAATTTTAATAAAAATTTTGGTATTTATTGAATTAAAATGGATTTTATATGAATTTTCTAGCTTAAAAATACAAAATAAAAACATATAATTTGAAATAAATTAATAAAAATTAAAATTTATTATTAGAAATTTATTTTTGATGAAAATTAATGTATTTATCCATTTTTTCATTAAAATACATTATTTTGATATTAAAAGCTAATTTTTTCAAGTTTAGGCGTTTTTTGTCGGTACCGGTTAATTCACCTACAGATAAAATTTGACACATGGAGGCTTGGGACAGCTGGTGGAGCACGTCCCCAACCCTAAAATAGGTGATTCACCACCTATTTGAGATATGTGTCCCTAAATTGGATTAAAAATAAATAAAAATTAGATTTATGACATAATAATGACATAATGGATGATACAAATATTTGGACACCTAACCCCCTCCTTCTTCTATAAATAGGCCTCAAAGTTTTCAGATTTTCACTCATCCTTTCCTCTCCCAAGCTAGAGAGCTTCTCTTTCTAAAGTTTTCTCTCTCTAAAATTTTTTTTTATCTAATTTTTATGTTAAAATTTTACTAGTTTTCAACTAGTAGAATTTCTCCTCCTAGAAGCTTTGCACCAACAATTCCATCCTCTTCATCAACGATCTTAGAGGTAATGGGGGGGGGGGGAGTGGGGTTGGTTCTAAATTACTATCACTTTGCATGTTAGTAGGAAGGGTTTTCCCCTAAACCCGTTTAGGCTTAAGTTTTATTATTGTTTAATGTTAAACTTTAATTTTTGCTAAGTTTTTACTCTGCCCAAATTTATATTATTAAATCATAATTACTAAATTGTTACTCTGCTCAATTTTAAAAAATTAAAATGTATTTATTTAGTTGTTATTCTGCCAAAATCTTACTAATTATACTATAATTACTATGTCGTTATTATGTTAAAATTCTGGTATTGTGCAATTTTTGCAAAATAAGACAGAAATGTTGATTATATCGGTGCTCAAATTAAATGAGACCAAGGAAACCTCTGCTTGAGAAGTTAGGAATTAACAGTTTAGTGAGTAATGTAAAGCAAGTGACATGTAGTGGCATGGCACCTTGCTAGGGAAGCCACAGTTTGGTACGCTGAGGAATGAAAGACAGGGACCCACTTGCGGAGGTCTTGGGGGTAGGCATCGAGTGGTGAAAGTCCCAATGGCTAGGGTAGCCCCCTTGAGCCGGGATATTCGCCTGACCAAACTCGATAACCCCGACAACTGCTCAGCATTCCAGAATTGGTTTGAGAGTATACCTCTATAAATGGATATCCTAGATTGTTATTTTGTTCCTCAATGATGACGAGGACTGTACCATGTAATGGTGTTGAGAGAGGTATATGTACTCCCAGTCACTTCCCAGGTTCTATTGAGAACTATTACCCACTAATGGGAAGTATGGATCCATACCTAGTCAAGGGTAGTCGGATACAACTTAGAATGAACCTTAGGATCTCTTGTGTTGTCAGTTGTGTTTTATCTTTGTTTTATGGTAGATTTTCTACCGCACATGTAAAAGTGATTTTAGAACAAAACACCTCACTCCATTATTTTCTTTTGTGTATGATTGGTCGTGATTATTGAAGACGACATTAATGCTCCGTGATGCTAAGTATGAGATAGAGAACATCTCAACGGGGGAGGACCTAAAGACCTATAGTATTTTCTTTTTGTATAAGGGATAGGATAGATAAATACTGCTCTGTATAGGATCTCTTTTGATGTATATAGTGGGCTAGGTAGTATATATATTTCGATGTACTTTTGTTTCTAACTGTTATGTATTACTTAAACCATGATGTACAGTTTTATGAAATATATGTATATATCTTTCATATTTTATTACCATTTCCAAATTCTGTTAAGTTTGAAATTTCTTTTAAAACTGGAAAAGTTTTACACACATTTTATTTACTTAAACTTAATAACTAAATTAATATGAATTATATTAAAAATTAGATGGGTGTTACATAAAGTTCAAAGATACCCGATGCTACAAAAGATTCTTGCTTTGCAACAAACCGCAACGTAAGTGTAGGTGTAAGTAGCACAAGTTACATAGTTAGTTAATACGATAGGGGAAGTAATGCTTTGGAAGTACAACTTAATTGGCATATCTCACTCTGTCTTTTTATCATATAAACTAACTTTAGTTTCTTGTCTTAAGTTAAAGTTCTTTTCTTATCTGTTTTAATTTTTAAAATAGAAGGTAGATGCTAACAAGTAACGAATTAGATTATATTTTCTTATCTTTGGAAGTAAAATATTTAATAAAATATATCAATAAAAGTAAATATATTTTATTATATTAATATTTACTTTTTAAAATAATTAAAATATTTAATAAAATATATTAAATATTTTTAAATTAGTAAACACTCGCAGTAAGATGAGAATGAGAATCCTATGCATTTTTTTCCTTTTTGTAAATTGTATAGAGATTTAGACCCATAAATATTTTTATATCAGTAAACAGTCGAAGCATTACTTCCCCTACCATGTTAACTAACTGTGTAACTTATGCTACTTACACCTACACTTACGTTGCGGTTTGTAGCAGAGCAAGAATCTTTTGTAGCATCGGGTATCTTTGGACTTTATCATGAGGAGAGATGCATATATAGTTTAAATTAATGGAAAACAATTACTCTAAAATTAATGGAGTAGTTATGAATTTTTGTGGGAAGAGAGAGATTATAAAAAGGTGAGGCCATAAATTAAATATGAGAGAGAAATAATTGTGTTTTTCAAAAATTCATAATTAATTAGTTAGTTAAAATTGATTGAAAGTGGATAATTAATGATGCTTAACCTGTGCAAATTTGCACAGGATAGAAAAATCGTTTATCTTTTTATTGTTTTATTATAGATTTGATTTCTGATTTTCAAGTTGAACTTGGACTGTTGTTTGGGATTGTTCCAGTTTTAGTTAATTTTGTGTTCATGCTTCTCTATTTGTCTTTTTATTCTTTTTATTGTTTTATGCTAAAATTGATTTCTGATCTTCAACTTGAACCTGCACGTGTCGTTGGGGATTGTTCCAGTTTTAGTTAATTTGTTCTGCTATTACGAAGAAGAATATGTTTAATGTGAGGGTGTACTTCACTGAAAAATCTGATGAATGAGGATTCACGTTGTCTTTTCCTCGGTAGAACTTTTACGAATCAGTATACATTTGCTTCTATTATGAAGAGAAATATGTTTAATGTGTGTTGCTACACTGCAAAATCAGATGAATGAGGATTTACCTTATCTTTTCCTCAGCTAGAAAGCTTTACTGAGTCAGAATTGTTTATTTTTAGTTGATTTTGTGTTGCTGTTATGAGGAGGAAGCAGTTTTAAAGCTGAAATGTAAAGCTAAATTTGTCAGGTCTGAGCTATCAGAGTCAGTATAAGATAGCAGTAATATTGAACGGTTCTTTGAGCGGTGGTGATAAGGTGCTATGTAAAAAGACTGGGAATTATGCCGATTTGAGCAACTTTTGTGTCAGAAAGCTTTGAATAGCATTTATTATTTTGCATACGGATGCTCCTTCTTCTAGTATTTTTACCAATGAAGCATATCTCTCGCATTTCCCTTACAGTCGTCTCTCTTCCTCTTGAATTATTTCAAGCCTTATGTCCCGGCAAGGATGCCAGTCCAAGCCTATGTAGTGACTTCGTCGAAGAGGTTATTGGTTAGGTTGAGACCGATCTCCATCGCTCTTAGGTTCGGGTACTCTCTCTCTCTCTCTCTCTTTCTCTAATTCCACTCATTCTGTCGATTCCACTGATTTTGTGAGTTTGATATGGTAGGCTTTCCGCATCAAAGTCCTCAACAGAGGAACACCAGGTTGGAGAACATGTGCTGGTGGATTTAGAATTAACACTAGCTCGCCAAAAAAAGTAGGTTCAAAGTTCAATTATGAATTATGAATTATCCTCTTTTTTTTCTCTCGATTTTATTTTTCGTTGGATGGTAATGATGAATGATGATATGTTGGATTTGAGTAGCTTGAGGCGGCACAAAGAGAAACATGCGTCGATTCGAGGGAAGGGAATAAACAGTTGGAAATGAGGGAAGTGAGAAAGAGAAGGCTGGTCAGAGAAAGAAAGGTGAATTGGATTGCATCTCTCTCTCTCTCTCTCTTTGTGGTCAAATAGGGAAATCGTAGATCTGGTTTCGTTCTTTCTTTCTTTTTTGAATGGCTTTTGATTTTCCTAAACCTGCTTTCTCTTTTTATAGCACGTTTCCTGTTTTAGGTTACACTTGCAATGGACAATGGTTTAGTTATCATACTGCATATTAAATTGCACATTAACAAGGATAATATGAAATTTAATATATTGGATTTATTGTGTGTTAAAAGTCTGTTCAGCTTTCAAAATTCTTCATTTACAATTCATCTTCTGTAGGATCATAATAATGATTATTTTTTGCAGGATCATGAACGTACTTATTTTGATTCTGCTTATTGGGTTTTAGGGAAGGTATTTCCTGACCTTGGAAGCATCAGTTCATCGTTATAATATGAGCAATTTCAATTTATCTTTAGTGTAATTATTTAGATGCCTGATATCCCTGGCTTTTTTCTTTGCTTTTTCAAATAGAAAGGAACACAATATGTTTTTTTTTCCTCTGTTTATATGAATAATCAGTAACCTTATTTTTCTGCATTGTAAACCCCTCCCTCCATTCCTCTTTTAAGTTTAATTGCAATGATTATTCAAACCCTTAAATAGACCTAGATTAAATTCCAAAACCATTATAAAGATTGGCTTTTGTTGTTTAGATTACATTTTTGCAATGCTACAAATGTGTTATGCGTTTGATGCAATTAACTTTGATAGGAGATAGTGCAACCATCATCCTAATCGCTTCATGTTTATTCTCATTGCTTTTAGTTTTGCGATTGGCACCGGAGGCTACTGCAGCTATGGATTTGGCATCCAAACTTTGTGGGAAGATTGCAAAGCTGGAGTTCTCTCCTCTTTTCAGACGTATTTATGTTTCTCTCTTCTGTTTGTTTTTCTTTTAAATGGAATTTTCTGGTTGCATTGTATTTTTATACTTTGAGCCTCAGTTTGTTGTGTTCAAAGTGAGGTTTATGTTACTTACTCCCTTGCACATTTTTTGACAATATTTCAAAATCTTTCTGGATAATGTTTTATTTTTTACTAGCCTCTGTTTACTATCCTTATCCCAAAAATTGAAAGCACCATCAGTTGCAAATGTGTGGTGCACCTAAAAATTGTAAAAAATTGTGAGAAATGATAATAGACTAAAGTGGATATACTTTGTTGGTGATTTCTGATGTCCATTGGGTCTAGAGGTAAACAAAAGATGTTTATTGTTTACTGAAAATGTTTATTGTTTACACAAAAATGAATTAGATAAAAAGTGTCAATACACCACAACCATAGGTTAAGCATTAGTGGCTAAAGCCCACTCATAATGTGTTCTATACATTACTTTTAGCACCTTAGCAGTTCCTTCCTTTCACAATGAAAAATAGAGACCTTTCTTTTGGTTCCTATATTCTGGGTTCTAATAATTTTGTTAACGGTCAATATGCAGCATCCTCAAGCAAAGCTTTGTCGTGTCTGTGTTGGTGGACAATTTACAGAAATATAGCCCTTTATCCACGTTTATTAGTGCAGAGAGGTTTGCAAAAACATATGCCAATGATGCTTTATACAAGGAATTGTGGCATGCCTTGGCTGGACCCTTGACACTCTTCCGAGTGAAGGAGAGAGTTTATTACTTCCCTTAAAGGTCATATGGAACAGGTTCAAGTTGTATGGGCATGTGTTCTTAATTTCTGACTTTAATTCCAGTGGAATGCTTATGCTATTACTTTTTTTTTATCTTGCTCCACTCCATATCATGTTTTGGATACTAGCTTAAACATTTTGTTTCCATTTCCAATTAAAATCTTATTGGTGTTGGCATGGTTCACCTTCCAATGTTTTCTCATAACAATTTTATCTATAAAATATTTGTTTGTTCTTGACCTGACTTACTTTCTAGAAGGAGATGTCTTTGTTTATGGTGTGTTTGTTGTTAAGTTTTAAAACTGCACAAGTTGCATCTGCTGACATTTCTATTTGGATATTTTAAATATATTGAACTCGGTTACTTTTTTTTTTTCCCTTTTTTTAAATGTTACAATAAATAAATAAATAAATAAAGAGATAAAACCGGATTTGGGTGTATTTTAATATATAGATTTCATGTCAGGATGTAGTGATTTTAGATTTCTTCAATGTCGATTTGTTGGTTTATTTATTTTCTTAACTAATTTAATTGCTATTTTTGCAGCATCTTTGTCTCTGAATATCCAAGATCTTCAAGGGCAATGCTATCTCTGAGAAACATTTGTCTGAGGAATGCCTAATCTGGCCTGAAATATTTGGTTGTCGAGATTTTTCTGCTTCACTTTGTCTTGGGTTTAGTGAGTGGGGCAGCCTCTTGCACTATCAAAGGCTTAGGATGTCAATGTTATTTGCTTAATCAAAGGTAAAATTAACTGTATTGTCTTATAAGGCATTAATAATTTTTTTGCATGTGTTTTTAGGGTACATTATTTTTTTTATAATCACCATTATAATTCATTCCAATTTTTTTTATTATGAAATTAATGATTAAAATGCAATTTTGGAAATTGATGTTCTGAGCTGATGTAGCTAGATTTTAGGTTGATTTGTAGAAAGCATGGCATCATGGGTTCAAATGGGGGACCTTGCTGTGACATAGGAAGGACTAATGGGCATTGTGATATTGGTCCTGAGGGCTTCTCCAGCAACGACCATTAAGTCCTTTGAGAGTACCACACCAAATTTTTTCTTCTCATCTTCTTGGAAGACACAACCATAAGATTTGTCATCTGCACCCTTATGAGTACGCACCGTGTGGATCAGTTGCTATTTGGCTCTTCTGTGATTAGAAGCCCTGTTAGAGAGGACCGCGGCTCCACCCATTTTAAAGAGACAATTTAAGACTAGCATTGACTGGTTGTTGCCAAAATACCCAGTTGAGAGTGATGTTCTCCATGCTCACCACTACGGCATACGAGTTTGGATGAACATATATATATATATATATATATATATATATATATAGCCATTAAGAGTTATTATGTATGCCTAAGAGCATATCTAATGTGGCTAACTATAGTTTACTTTTCAAATTAATCGTTGTGTACAATATTAGATAGGACAAAAAGGTTTTCTGATTTGTGAGATGTGAGAATTTTAACGATAGTTGGGGTGTACTGATTCGATTCCCTGTCATCTTTGTTGGAAGTTTATATTCCAATAATTATTATGGGCTAATATTATAAGACAATTATATTAGCTATTTATCATTAGTGGACTTTATTTTATGTGGTCAAATTAAGTGAGCCCATTAAACTTTTAAATAAAATGATATAGGTTTAAATGAACAGATGTCAGTGTTGGCCCATTAGGGGATAATGGGAACCCTATTAGGTAACACATTATAAGAAGGTTATGGTCCCCAATACACCGAATCATAGAAAACCCATATTCTCTTCTCCCCATCTGAAGAGAGGCTAAGGTCCCATCGAAAACTCAAGAGATTCGGTTAAGGAAGAACCATAAAGCCACCGGTTCTCTTTGTTCATGTTCATGATAAATTGTCTCGAAGATTTTGTAAAGAACGCTTAGATCAGGGACCGATTATGGATCCAGGTATTTATCATATCCTTAGTAATCCAGCATATTGTAGATCCTGTGTGAGCAAGAATGGGTTATTCTTGATATATGCATGCTTTTGTAATTATATGCTTCTTCCTAAAGATCTCTCAAATTAAAGATTAAAGCATGTATTTAAAGAATTATTTCAACAAGTGGTATCAGAGCGGTCTTCTATGTTGGATTATTAGGATTAATCTTTGATGATTTGAATAATTTCTGATTTTTTTTTTTGAATGAGTTTTTCCCCAATTTTGTATGAATCCTAGTTGTGTTGATATGAAAGTTAAACTGCAACACACAATTCGGCTGTAACCTTTTCGGATTCACTGTTAGTAGTTGTAAAGTTTTATTGCTTTCTTGGAACGGCATCAGTGCCTTGTTCGTCATACCACGGCTTCAATACCTTTTGTTTTGTTTTTTTGGTTTTTTTGACTATATTAATATATTAATATATGTTAACTTCCTCCTATATTAACATATATGATTGTGCTTTTTCGAAAGTGTAGACATCAAACGGTTTGGTTTTTCGAATATATTAATATATTAGTATATGTTAACTTCTTTTTATATTGATATATATATTAATACAATATATGATTGTGTTTGTTTTTAAGAAAGCGAAGACGTCAGACAGTTTGGTTCTTCGAATATATTAATATGTTAATATATTTTAACTTCCTTTTATATTAATATATATAAAGAATTGAAATTCATGTCAGTGTATAGATTCCGTTTTTGGTATATATGGATCCAGAAAAAATATATTTATATATATATATGATTTATTTGTATTTTCTAAATTGTTCAATTTACTAATATGTTGTTGATATATTTAGAAAATATGGAATTAAAATTGACGTCAACGCTTATGCATGATTTCGACAAATTTAGACCCTTCCTATATTTTATTATTGTCTGGTAATTTTGGTTGGATTAATTGAAACAACATATCGCCAAAGTAACCTCTGTTGCGTAGGTTGATTCGATTCAATTTACATAGATGTTGCATGAAATTATTCATGCGAATTGTGCTCGGCCCAAAGGAAGACATAGTTTGGCCGGATAATTGCATGCCTGCGATGGTAAACGTGTGGTGATTATAAAGACAGATTTTCCATGTGAACAATGGAGTGTCCAAAGACAACCGTTGTTTGACAGGACTTATCACCAATGTTTGATCATTGCATCGAAAGTACCACTTGCAATTAGTTCATTCAATCCAAAGATTGGGGATTAATGGTGCGCTATGTATCTTGTTTAGGTCCTTAAATTTGCCATAAAGATTGATTGTGCATGTCTTATGAATTATCTTTTGACATGCCCACTAATGTTATTGTATATTTATTGTTCTCTCTTTAGTTGCTACCGCTACTTGCTCCTGACTTCACTACTCAAATTAATGGAATCCCCAATGCTGAATGGGACGAACTTCAAGTCATGGAAAGAGGCTGTAGAAATTATTCTCAGCTGTATGGACTTGGACTTGGCACTGAGGACGGAACGACCCACTTCCACTCTGGAGAACTCTAATGAGGCAAAAATTGAGAGGTCGGATCGGTCCAATCGAATGTGCCTCATGATCATCAAACACTCTATTCCGGAGGCATTTCGAGGCTCGATTGCTGAGAACGAGAATGCCAAGAAGTTCCTGGAGGTAATAGAGCAATTCTTTGCCAAGAATGAAAAAGCTGAGACGAGTAGTCATTTGGCTAAACTCATCTCTATGAGGTATAAAGGTAAAGGGAATATAAGGGAGTACATTATGGAGATGTCTAATCTCGCATCAAAACT
Source organism: Spatholobus suberectus (assembly GCA_004329165.1). Taxonomy (NCBI): domain Eukaryota; kingdom Viridiplantae; phylum Streptophyta; class Magnoliopsida; order Fabales; family Fabaceae; genus Spatholobus; species Spatholobus suberectus. The sequence goes on along the minus strand of CM014737.1, from coordinate 43,551,247 downwards.
CAAGGCACTAAAGTTAGAGCTTTCTGAGGATTTGCTTGTGCACTTGGTTTTGATCTCACTTCTTGCACACTTTGGGCAATTCAAAGTGAGTTATAACACTCAGAAGGACAAATGGTCCCTCAATGAGCTTATATCTCACTGTGTGCAAGAGGAAGAGAGACTGTAGAAGGATAAGATTGAAAGTGCTCATTTAGCTTCGACCTCTCAGAATAAAAAAAGGAAGAAACATAAGGAAACTATGAAAAGTTCTTCTCAAAAGAAAAAGCTGAAGAAGCAAGATGAGGAATTTACTTGTTTCTTCTGCAAGAAGACAGGACACATGAAGAAGGATTGTTCCAAGTATGCCACTTGGCGTGTAAAGAAGGGTATACTTCTCACTTTTGTTTGTTCTGAAGTTAATTTAGTTTCTGTACCCAAGGACACTTGGTGGGTAGATTTTGGTGCTACTACTCACATAAGTATGTCTATGCAGGGTTGCCTGTGGAGCCATCTGCCAAGTGATGCTGAAAGATTCATCTATGTGGGCGATGGCAATAAAGTTGCAGTTGAAGCTATAGGAACTTTTAGATTACTTTTAAAGACTGGTTTTTATTTGGATTTGGTTGAAACATATGTTGCACCGTCTATAAGATGGAATTTAATTTCTATTTCTATTTTGGACAAATCTGGTTATTCTTGTTCATTTGGAAATAATAAAGTTAATATCTCTTATGATTCAAATATTGTTGGTTACAGATCTTTAATTAACAATCTTTATATGCTTGATATTAAGCATTCCTATAACAAGATATTGCAAACAGATTCGCGTGGTACGAAACGTAAATTAAATGAGAATTCTACCACCTTATGGCATAAGCGCTTAGGCCACATCTCTAAACAAAGAATTCAGAGGCTTGTGTCGGAGGAAATTCTTGGACCCTTAAATTTGTCAGACTTCCAATTCTGTGTTGAGTGTATTAAGGGTAAACAAACAAACAAAAGAAATTTAGGTGCCGAAAGAGCAAAGGATGTCTTAAAACTAATACATACGGATATCTGTGGTCCTTTCCCTACGAATTCATGGAATGGGCAAAGATACTTTATTACGTTCATAGACAATTACTCAAGGTACGGCTACCTTTATTTAATACATGAGAAGTCTCAGTCTCTAGACGTTTTCAAGTCTTTCAAAGCTGAAGTTGAGCTTCAACTAGGAAAGAAAATTAAGGCTGTCAAATCTGACCGTGGTGGAGAATACTATGGCAGATATAACGAATCAGGTGAACAACGTCCAGGGCCCTTCGCACTTTTCCTCAATGAATGTGAAATCGTTCCGCAATACACTATGCCGGGCAAACCCAGCATGAACGGAGTTGCAGAACGGCGAAACCGGACTCTTAAAGATATGGTAAGGAGTATGATTAGTCATTCTTCTCTACCAGAGTCGCTTTGGGGAGAGGCATTAAAGACCGCAGTTTATATCCTCAACAGGGTGCCAAGTAAAGTAGTTGCTAAAACCCCTTATGAGCTATGGACTGGGAAAAAGCCCAGCATCAAGCACATGCAAATTTGGGGATGTCCAGCTGAAGCAAGGCCTTATAGGTTGCATGAAGGTAAGCTAGACTCAAGAACAGTTAGTTGCTACTTTGTTGGTTATGCTAAACGCTCTTGCATGTATAAGTTTTACAATCCCATTACAAGATCCTTCTTTGAGACGGGGAATACAAGATTCCTTGAGGAAGTTGAGTTTGGAGAGGAAGGAAACATAAGGAGTGTTGTCTTTGAAGAAGAACCTGTCATTGGCAATGAACAAGTCTTTGCACTTATCATTGTTCAAGAAACAGATCCAGTACTTAATAATGATGTTATTCCTAACATCACTCAAGAACAAGACAACACTGAGATTCCTCCCCAAGCACCACCACCTATAGTTCAAACTCAACAACCTCAAGAAGTGCCGTTAAGGAGATCCACTAGGGAAAGGAGAAGTGCAATTTCAGATGATTATATTGTATTTCTTCAAGAACTTGAGGATGGCATTGGCTTAACTGAGGAAGATCCAATAAACTTTAGTCAAGCTATGCGAAGTTCTAACTCTCAAAAGTGGATTGATGCCATGAATGACGAGATGAAATCGATGGCTGACAATAACGTTTGGGATCTCATCAAATTGCCTGAAGGTGCGAAACCCATTGGTTGTAAATGGATATTTAAAACCAAAAGGGATTCAAAGGGTAATGTTGAGAGATATAAAGCTTGTCTTGTTGCCAAAGGCTTTACTCAAAAGGAAGGCATTGATTATAAAGAGACTTTCTCTCCGGTTTCTTCGAAAGACTCTCTTAGGACTATAATGGCACTTGTAGCTCATTTTGATTTAGAGCTACATCAGATGGATGTAAAAACTACATTTCTAAATGGCAACATTGACGAAACAATCTACATGGTGCAACCAGAAAACTTTGTTTCAGGCAATACAAAGTCCATGGTGTGCAAACTAAAGAAATCCATCCATGGCCTTAAATAGGCTTCCCGTCAATGGTATTACAAATTTCATCAAGTTATTACCTCCTATGGCTTTGAGGCAAATTTGGTTAATGATTGTGTATACCAAAAGTTTAGTGGGAGTAAATTTGTCTTTTTGGTATTATATGTTGATGACATCCTACTAGCCAGCAATGATATAGGCCTATTGTATGAAACCAAGAAATTTCTCACAAAAAATTTTGAGATAAAAGATCTTGGGGACGCCTCTTTTGTCTTAGGAATCCAAATACTTAGAGATCGTTCTCAAGGTATTCTTGGGTTATCACAAAAGAGCTATATCGATACAATTCTGGATAGATTCGGCATGAAAGATAGTAAACCAGGAGATACACCCGTTGCTAAAGAAGACAAGTTTAGTCTCAAACAGTGCCCCGTTACTGATCTTGAAAAGAGAAAGATGCAAAAGACTCCTTATGCTTCCGCTATAGGGAGTCTTATGTATGCTCAAATTTGCACTCGTCCTGACATAGCATTTATAGTGGGAGTCTTGGGGAGATATATGAGTAATCCTGGTATGCAGCACTGGAAAGCAGTGAAGCGCGTGATGCGCTATTTGAAGAGAACAAGAAGCTATCATTGGGTACTCTAACTCCAATTTTGCGGGATGCCTCGACAGCAGACGCTCCACATCAGGCTATATCTACATGTTGCCTGGAGGAGCTATTTCTTGGAAGTCTACCAAACAGACTCTTGTAGCTTCTTCGACCATGGCAGCGGAGTTTGTGGCTTGTTATCAGGCATCAAACCATGGGTTATGGCTGCGAAATTTTGTCACGAGCCTACGCGTGATTGACACCGTTGAGAGGTCACTCAAAATCTATTGTGACAATAAATCAGCAGTGCTCTACTCTAACAACAATAGGAGTTCTACGAAGTTGAAATTTATCAACATTAAGTATCTTGTAGTTAAGGAAAGAGTTCAGGAAAAACAGATTTCAATAGAACATATAGGGACAAATTCTATGCTAGCTGATCCATTAACTAAGGGCTTGATACCTAAGGTCTTTCACAAGCATGTTGCTCATATAGGTGTTGTCACTGAGGTTGCCTTAGTTTAGTGGGAGTCTTTCTTTATGTTTTATGTTTATTTGATACAAACTTTATGTTGTTTTATTTTTCTGCAAAAATAAAGATTATGAATTTATCAACTTGTTTGTATCTTGTTGTGTGCAAAATTATTTTGTGCTTAAGGACTTTGGATTGATCTCACTAAAGACTAAAGTTGGACTAGTTGGAAATAGGCATGATTGAGATCATATTACATGTAATTTCCATGTTGCTCATCCATATTGATCTATGTCATTAAGTGTGTTGATGTGGTGGTCATTGAGATTTAGTCACATTTTACAATAGTGACGAAAGCCGCGGTAGTTCCATTATTGATGCATAAGATGGACCAGATTGTTAAAGTAAAAGTTTAAAGATAAATAGCACACAGACGCGCGCCTAAAGAATTATGATATAATTGTTACAATATGTAGCCCAAGTGGGAGATTGTTGGAATTTTATATTCCAATAATTAATATGGGCTATTATTATAAGACAATTATATTAGCTATTTATCATTAGTGGACTTTATTTTATGTGGTCAAATTAAATGAGCCTATTAGACTTTTAAATAAGATGATATGGGCTTAAATGAGCAGATGTCAGTGTTGGCCCATTAGGGGATAATGGGAATCCTATTAGGTAACACACTATAGAAGGCTATGGTCCCCAATACACCGAATCATAGAAAACTCATACTCTCTTCTTCCCATTTGAAGAGAGACTAAGGTCCTATCGGAAACTCAAGAGATTCGGTTGAGGAAGAACCATAAAGCCACCGATTCTTTGTTCATGTTCATGATAAATTGTCTCGAAGATTTTGTGAAGAACGCTTAGATCAGGGACCAATTATGGATCTAGGTATTTATCATATCCTTAGTAATCCAGCATATTGTAGATCCTGTGTGAGCAAGAATGGGTTGTTCTTGATATATGCATGCTTTTGTAATTATATGCTTCCGCCTAAAGATCTCTCAAATTAAAGATTAAAGCATGTATTTAAAGAATTATTTCAACAATCTTACCTTATGAATATGTATTTTGCAGAAACTGTATAATTTGGATAGGCTTAACTTGACCCAAAGATAGAAGAACTAACGTACAACTTTGTGTAGTGTATATTTTATATATCAGAATTTATTTTGTAGAGGATCAGAATACAATTTTCTGTATTTGTATTAAGTAATGTTCTACAATCTTATATTCTTTTAACAGTCTTTTAAAAACCAGATTTAGAAAAATGGTCTAAACTGTTTTGAAAACCAGTTTTACAATAAAAAAAACCAGTTGAAAATCGGTTCAACTTTCAAAACCATAGGTTATAGGACTTTTCTGCAAGATCCGAACGTGCATCACAAAGATCTATATAGCTTGCTGTACACACCATAAAGTGAATCACAATTTTTTAAAGAAGGGGAATCCTACCAAAGTTACAATTTTACCTATGGTATTGCAACAGGGGAGTAAACATGTAGTCTACGGTCCCGCAACAAAATATAAAATAATATAAATAATGAATGTATTTGAGAAAAATATTATACAATTTAATAATTTCAATTTTTGTACTCTTTGGATCATCAAATCTATATTAGAATATATTAATTATATAATCCAGAAGTATTTATATATCTATCAAAATTAATATGAAATTACCTGAAAGCACATTAACCTTTAAATTATTATGGATGAATATTTTAATAAAAAATTTACATTAACATAATTCTTTTAATATAAAATTTATATTTTTTATTATAATTATTTCTTTCTATGTCAAAAATCTATTTATACTTTCTTTTTCTCCTTGAATTTTAGAAAATTACTTTTTTTTTTTTACCATTTATATATAAAAATACATAACTTAATATATTATACAAAGATGGACATTAATATCTACATGAAAACCTGTCAATATTAATATAGCATAGTAATATCTTTATCAAAATCTATCAATATTTAAATTAAACAATAAAAATATAAAGCTATTTTAAATTGGACTTCTTAACAGTATATGTGGAAGGTAAAAATTGTATAATTAATTTAAACACGTTATCATTAATTTAAATAATTCACAACAAAAACGTGTTTAATTTGACTTAATTTAAGAGAAATAATAGCATATTTTTCAAAAAAAAAAATCCTAAAAAATTGATAGAAATAAGTGAATATTTTTTTAAAATAATTTAAATTAAGTATACACATGTCCTTTATAATATGACACACGAACAAGTCTTTTTTTATTATTATTACTAGACGAGCAAGTCTAGAATAGCTAGATTTTTTTTGGTAGAGGAAAATGTAGGGAGAGAGGATGGTGCCCATGTCTTGTGCCACTTAACCAATCCTTTGGGGTTTAAAATAGCTAGATTGTTTTTTGGTAACTATGTTATAGTTGTGAAATATCTATTGACTTTCCTGATTAATTTTTGCAAAAAAACCTAGCTGCTCACTTTTAGTAGGATCTCCCCTCTTAAATACATTTTTAATTTTGCTTATGATCTTAACAAAAGAGGAAAAACAATGTTTATTCAAGTCATTCCAAACTGATTTACTTAATAAAGTTTGATTGATTGACTCTAAAATATGTTATTCCAAATTTAAAACTGAGATAATTTTATATTATATCATTTTTTTTCGTTAATGTATGTAATTTTGCTGTGATTTAAAATATTTTATTTTAAATTTAATTTTTTGCAATCTATGCTACTTTTTAAGTCAGTTATTAATATAATTAAAATTAATAAAATATTCAACTTAATATATTAGTCATATTGAATAGCATTTATAAAATAATAGTGAGACAAAAAGCAAATAATTAACAATATAAGTATTATTTTTAAATTTATTTTATTTTCTATCATTTTAATTTTTCCTACATTTTGAAAATAAAGACAAAAAGGTGAGTCAATTGTATGTTGCGATTTCGTGAGTGAGGAGCAAATTAGATTTAAAGATTTTAATTTATGATGAAGAAAATTTTGGAATTCAACTAGTAAAAGTATTGTATACAAAAAAGTGTTCTAAAAAAATATAAATATACTTACTCTTTTAAATTTTATTTTATTTTCTATCATGTCAATTTTTTTTTATATTTTAAAAATAAAAACAAAAAGGACTATCGCCGGAAAAGTCGGGAAGGCCTATATAGTCAGGAAAAGTCTACGGAAAAGGGTTGGGTATTTATAACGGAGTTTTGGGCGCGGACCTTATGTGCGGACGTAACTTTTCAACTTACTGAATTAGTTCTCTACGCCACCCAACACAACGCGTACAGACAAAAGTTTTTTCAGGTTCCATGAGAAAAGTTTTCAGTACACTAACGTGATGGCGTCTAGGGTGAAGCAGGAAAGTGAGTACGTCATTGGTGGGCACTAAGTTGACCGGCTGTAGGAGGTTTTTTATCGGAAAATAAATTATAAAAAATTTAAAACTTAATTTAATAATATATTTATAATTGGCACAAAACGACGCCGTAGTGTTTATACGGTGACCCCCTTGCTCGAACGGACTCAAAAAAAAAAAACACCATGTTCATGAGTCCCTTGCTATCGGTCATCATTGTGACCTAACCACGATCGCTGATTCATTGCTGGTGTTAGAAGCTGCTTCTGCGGCGAAGATTCCGATGAACATCTCGAATCCGATTGATCTTGTGCCTCCGATCGGTGTGTCGACGCGCTAGGAGGATTGTTGAGAACCATGACAGAGGTGGAGATGCCGACGAGGACGGTTCCTCGCACGATTCGCGAGGTGAGGTTTCCGTTTTGTTTGATCTGGCTCGGAAAAGGTTCGAGAGGATCCAGAACCTTCCGCCGGGCCTCCTCTTCATTCTTTGCTTTCGATTCCAATTTTGAATGTCCGAATCGACCGTCATCGACCATTCTAAGGATACGGAGGGCAACCAAACCAAATCAAAATGGAATCGGCATCATCGACTCTACTACTGTTGCTCTTCTACTTTTTGGTTCATTTTCTTTTTGCCTTGCCTTTGCTAGCTACTCACAGTTGAAAATTTTGTGTGATGATGGTTATTTTATTTTTGTTTGTGCTTTTGGTGGTGAGTTTACATCTTCAAACCAAGAGCGATTTCAACACTACAAGGTAAGCCCGTGTTGCCTTGCTTCTATTATGTGACGAGAATGTGGTTTGCTATGTTGGATTTTGATTATTTAGAGATGTTGCTTTTGAATTTTGGTCTATGTAGGATTTTTGGATGTTGAACCTAAAAATGAATCAGTGGGAGTAGCTTAATTTGAAAGGGTGCCCAAGTCCATGCTCAGGACATCGAATGGTATGTTCAAGTTCATGTGAAGTGATGCACTCATTGATTTATTAGTAAGGGTGTCAGATTATTGAATCTTTAATCAAACAGGTTTTTGGTATGTTTGTTTCTGAAAATACATGCTATTCTGTTCCATTTCGTATGATTGTCTAGATTGCATTGCAAAGTCCCTCAGATAAATTCAAGCCAACGTTGGCAAGGATTCTTCTACTTGTGTCATTGCTGGAACCCACGGCTACATTGCTCCTGGTTAGTAATATTTATCATTGGATGCTAATTGATAGATTGATAATTGTTAATTATGTGATGTATTGTTTATTATTATGTATGTTTATTAATGTATGGATGTTGTTTGAATTAGTGCAAAAAATGGCTACACTTACAAAGTGAATGAGAAGAGTGATGTGTATAGTTTTTGGAGTGGTCTTGTTGGAGTTGGTAATTGGTAAAAGGCCAATTGAACCATAATTTGGGGGAAAAAAAGGACATAGTGAGTTGGGTTCATAACAAGGCACGAAGCAAAGAAGGGCTTAGGTGTGCGGTGGACATGAGAATTCTAGAGATGTATAAAGAGGAAGCTTGCAAGGTGTTGAGAATAGCAGTTTTGTGCACGTGCTTATGTGAATTTTTCTTCCTATTGCTACGTTTAGGAACTTGCTTGTGATATCATAGTTATGAATCTTTATTTTAGTACTTAATCTCTGCAAGTGTTGGTGTGCTAGATTTTTACGTTTGTGACCTTTGTGGAGAGAGTTATTTGTTGTAACTGATATTGGAGTAGCCTGTACACTTGATATATATAGTAAAGAAAAAAAAAATCCATTTGAGCTAAGGACTAGATGTAGGTGCAATATGGTCTTCATTTGATCGCGTTGTTCCGAATGCTGTAAATTACTTCAATTGAATTTGTGATAAATTTAATATACATTTGAGTAAATTGAAGTTGTACCAAATGCTGTAAATTACTTCAATATGGCATCATGAATGAAGTTAAAATTGTACACAAAAATGGAATGTAATTAAAAAAAACTATGATGGCAAAAAATTGAAAAAATGGCACTAGCAGTATGTGTTTTGAAAGTTAACGCTTTACATACCTTATAAGTTCTAATCCATAATCTGTAAAGCACACATATTTGAAAAGAAAAGAAAATTTCAAATATAAACTTGAAACTTTAATAAAATGCTTTAATCCTTTATATAGCTACTCTTTTTTTTAATTGCTACTCTTTTAAACAGATATCTAAATGCACCGCAAAACATTGCCATTGTGCAATTATGGATGCCTTGTGGCATATAAGACCAAAAAACTCACAATGTAAATAAAAAAGGAAGTACCTAAAACTCTACCTTAAAAAATGTAGATCAAACTAGGTAGTGGTTCCTTATAGGTGGACTATAGTAAGAGAAGGAAACAATTTTATGTTATTCTCATAGTGGTGTTAGTTTTTTGTTATGCAATGAGTGCAATTTGAAAGGATTGAGATATATGATTACTGTTCTTATGGTCACGGGGTACATTTTGAATACATGTAGGTTATGTAGAGATGGGAGGAGCAAAGTAGACATCTTTATAGCAACTACAAGGTTATTGTTTCAAAAGCAAGAAATTAACACACTGAATTCATAATGAATTACTGATATGATATGGTTTATAGACCAGATTTGAGTACAAAACACTAGTAGGCATAGGATTTCCCCCTAATAAGAGTCTCCTCCTTCAACAGAAACACAAATTGAATATCTTATAAATTCTCTTTACCGTGTATACAAAATTCTCAAATCTCTTTATATGACAGATGTCTTTATATTTTCAAATGACAATATGGTTATTTCCATGACTTTGACAAGTTCACCTTCATTCAATGAACTCATCACTCACCTACATGGGGTGGAACACTTTATCAAAATTGTCAAACCAAACCCCTAAACCTGCAAAAATACCACTCTAGCCTCACTACAAAATATACACACTGAAACTCATTGCTACAAACCAGTCAATTATATTCACAATCACAACAAGTTTTCCAACCATTATGTCAAACTTAGTCACAACATAAATTGATGTATAAAAAATATTCAACCATATATAGCATCACAAGTCTTACTGGCTACAGAACACAGTAGGGGTACACAGGCTAATTGCCTTCAAAATGTGCCATAAAAAAAATATATATGATTGAAAATTAAACTACTCTCCAAAGATCATGCCTTTTGTCTTCAAACTACAGTACGACTTCAACGTTGTTCAAGGGCTTGAAAGGAGAAACGTATTTAGACTTGTCATTCAATCTCTGCTTTCACGTACGATTTCTCACGTCTGAATCAGCCGTCATCGACTAATCTTTTTGATGAGGAGGGCAACCAAACCAAAGCAAAATCGAATCGCCCATTGTCGACTCTACTACTGTTGCTGTTCTACTTATTCCTTTGTTTTCTTACTGCATTGCGTCGCTATCGCCCTCTGTTATAGTTTCAGTTTCACAAATAGTTTTCTTTCTTTATGAGCACTCACAAAAGGGTTTCTCCCCCATTCACAAAACTATTTTCCATATCCACCAATAATTCATTGGTCATCTATGCAGGGTTTCCGCTCTCCAAAATGTGTCGACTAAAATTTTTAAATTGTTTCGAAATGATATATATATATATTTTTTGGGTAAAATTTCGGATTGATATTATTATACAGGAATTAAATTGGAAAACGTTACAAAATTAGTATCCGGAAATTAGTAAACAATCTCATCCGTTAAATTTTTTATTAATATATCCGACGGTGTTTTTTAATGACTCACCCATGTACCACTTAATAAGCTACTTCACCCTAGATGCCACCTATAAAATAAACATTTATTAATATATGACTGTGCATTAATAAATTATCAATTGTGCACTAATAAATGTTTGTTCACCCGTGAACTGCATATGTTATGGGTTCACAGTAGAATTTGCTGGTCTAAGCTGCTTTGAAAACCAATTTTACAATATAAAAGCCAGTTGAAAATCGGTTCAACTTTCAAAACCATAGGTTATAGGACTTTTCTGCAATATCGGTAAGGGGGTTGGATACATAACAAAAGTTTTTCATGACATGGCATGACGTTAGTGGGCGCTTTCTACCGTGAAGAAACGTTTGAAGTGGTCCACCGGTGAGGAAGTAAAAAAAGTGCTACAGTACCTTATTAATCTTTTAGAAATTTAATTGAAATTTTATTTAAAAATATAAAAAGACAAATAACCCCCCAATGCAACACTGATCCTAAAACCCGCCACATATGAGTCCCGTCGTCTCAAAATACTTCCGTATTACATGTTTGTCTCCTAAAATAATAATAGTAAATCAAATAAATTATATTCTTCATGACTTAACAAATAATTTATTTTATAATTTAATTTAATACACTATACTTAGTTTTCGTATACTTCAAATACATAATTTTTTAAATAAAATTAATCAATCTTTAAATCATTTTTTCAAATACAAATATTATTAAAATAAAACATATCTCCTTATCTTTATTTTATGACTAAATTGAATTCACTTGTAAATCCATAAAAACTAAAATTATAAAAAACAGTTTCGTTAAATAAACAATTTTTAAAATGTTAAAGTTTTAAAGAAGTAATTAAAGTGATAATTTTATTTTAAAAAGCTAAGTTTTTGTTATTACATCTAAATTCCTCTTCTCTTCAAATAAAATATATTTTTTACATATGCTATAAAATATTACTAACAAATCAAGATATTGTACTGAGAATTTCACATAAAGGACCACTTGAATTTAGTGCGTTGACCTAGGTAGTAGAGGGAAGAGAGAAAATGGAAGTAACTTTGCAGCAAATCAAGCTTTTAACATAACTGACTGAATTGTGCAGCCACATATTAACATGCTTAAGAAAGGGATGAAAATAGAAAAAATTTATTGCTTCCATTCCAATATATTAATATAACAGAATCACTATTCACCACTATAACACAAGTGAAGTAAGATACCATATTAAAGATACCAAAAGTCTAAATATTGGTACACAAAAATCTTGCTCATCTAGTTTATGCACCAAGGAGGTGTTAAATCTTGTTCACGGTGGAGTACCAACAAGACTGAATATGCTTGTCATGAATCTGGCTGGACAATTCAGTCAATTATGCTAGAAGCTTGATTTGCTGCAAAGTTCCTTCCATTTTCTCTCTTCCCTCTACTACCTAGGTCAAAGCACTAAATTCAAGTGGTCCTTTATGTGAAATTCTCAATATAATAGCTTGATTTGTTAGTAATATTTTATAGCATATGTAAAAATTATATTTTATTTGAAGAGAAGAGGAATTTAAATGTAATAACAAAAACTTAGCTTTTTAAAATAAAATTATCACTTCAATTACTTCTTTAAAACTTTAACATTTTAAATTAAACAAAAATTTTTAAAAATAATTTATATAGATGAAAGTAACGTTACCTGTTTAACTTAAGTCAATTAAATTATGCTAATATTATTTGACTAATATACAACTCAGAAAAAAATACAATTTTATAGGTAAATAAAATCTACGTACAAATTCTTAATATGTAAAAGCTACAAAAAAAATTGTTTTACTCTATTTAGTTAGGTCAGATATGTTGAAATATTTTTGACATAAACGTGTTGTTTCATTTTTTATGATCAAATATAACTGCTTTAAAAGTAGCACATAAAAACAATTTCTAGAAATAAATTTTTTAAAATATATTAGTAAATATTGTTTATTTAACGAAACTATTTTTATAATTTTATTTTTTATGGATTTACAAGTCAATTCAATTTAGCCATAAAATACAGATAAGGATATATGTTTTATTTTAATAATATTTGTATTTGAAAAAATGATTTAAAGATTTGATTAATTTTATTTAATTTTTTTTTTGTATTTGAAGTATACAAAAACTAAGTATAGTATATTAAATTAAATTATAAGATAAATTATTTGTTCAGAAGTCATGAAGAATATAATTTATTTGATTTAATATTATTATTTTATGAGACGAACCTTGCAATGTATGGTGGAAGTATTTCGATGATGACAGGACTCAAATGCGGTGGGTTTCAGGATCAGTGTTGCATTAGGGGGTTATTTGTCTTTTTATACTTTTAAATAAAATTTCAATTAAATTTTTAAAAGATTAATAAGGTACTGTAGCACTTTTTTTTTCTTCCTCACCGGTGGACCACTTCAAACGTTTCGTCACGGTAGAAAATGCTTTATTTTATATAATATAATTTATAATAAATAAATATTTTTAAATATATAAATTATATTTTAAATTTATTATAAATAATTATATTTTTAAAAATATTCTTTTCACGAACAATGTATATTTATTAAACTCAATCGATAAATCAAATGAATAAATATTAATTATATAAATAAATATTTATTAATTCCCAACTAATATATATATATATATATATATATATATATATATATATATATATTATACAAAGTAATCCAAGACACGTAATTATTTTTGCCTTTGACGGATGAAGAAGGGGATCCATCACTTTTTAATATTTAATATAACTTACCAACTTTTAATTCCGTTCAAATTTCCCATGCATTTAAAGGGTGGAAGGTGAGGCTGGAGAAATATGCTGGAGAGGATCCGCTTCCCCCCTCCCCGTTCCTTTTTCCTCTATAAATACCAACGCCCTTAGACGGCTCTCTTCAGTATTTTCCATCTTCTTCGTCCCTCTAAATCACCGATTCACCCCCTCTCTATAACACGCAAACACGATGTCTGAAGCCTACCCTCTCATAGACACAATGCTTACTGTCAAGCAGTATATCGACTCGGACGCCAAATTGGTTTTCTTTCTCATACCCATGGCTTGCCACGCTGTTGCATCCCTAGCTAAAACCAGCTTCACAGCTACCATTATCTACCGCGTTTCTGCGATAATGACATGGGAAGCACTCCTGTTCATTATCCTAGGGGATAAGTTATGGTGGTGGTTTTATATTATCAACCTGTTGCTTTTGGTGGTGGCATCCTTGTGCTTCAAGGATGATATTATCCATTTCCTCCGTCGTATGAGTTCAAATGATGCTGATGATCACATGCCAGATTTGGAGGCAGGACAAGTTCAAGTGTAACATTTGTAACCTGAAAACCATGATTCGATGTTGTTGCTTAGTTTCATTAATAAGTTTTAGTTTGTTTTCCTGCAGTCAGTACGCGTGTTGTTGTAATTGTTTCTTTTTTTATGTAATTGTTCCTTTGATGATTGATTATGTTGCGGTGTGATTTAAAATCTAAAGATTGGATTGGATCAATAACAAAATCATGGTAAAGACCAAATTCATCAAATTGGATTTTTTATCTGTCTGAATAATGTTATTTCAGTCTTCCACAAAATCATGGTTATTAATTAGCTATTAATTGTTCCTTCTTAATTATTTTTTTATCTATTCCTTTCTTCTTTTCATCCGTACACTCCACAAATGGAGATTGAGTTGATTTCTTTTTCTAGTTCAAGTATAGACAACAACTAAATTCCGGGGTCAATGCTTTAGTTTAGCTCACGTGCATGCGTGGCCGTGTGGGTATTAATTGTTTCTTTCTCTCATTCTTTATTTTGTGAAATCAAAATTATAGTTGCTGGCTTGGGTCAAGCTGCAAAATGGATTTCCTTAAACTCTCTCGCGCGGCCTGACCTGCGTAATCCTTGGACCCTATCAGCACCGCAATTAGGCCGATCTCCGACCCATTAAGCAGTTTCTTGGGCAGCATATCCGCGAGGGGATGCTTGCTCTTCGTAAACTAAACGCGCCTTTCGCGGCAGAACCCTTCTTTCTGAGTCTTCTCCTTGATTGCTTCAACGAGCCTCCACCTGTCCTCCCTCCACGCGGACTGTAGAGGCTTCTACTCGCTCGTGTTTGTGCGTGTGAATGTGTGTGACAATTGAGGGGTGTGGGAAAGGGTAAATTTGGAAAGAGACTATATTTTAAAATGTTAAATTAAATAAATATTTTACAGTAGCATCTCTTGACAGGTGTCAAATTTTTAATGGTTTGGACGTTTATTCGACCTTTCATTTCGGAGGCATAACATTTCTCTTTTTATAAAATAATTCTGTGTGTTTCCCTATATATTCTAAACAGCCGTGACTAAGTGAGTTTGACTTTACTTACTGTCCAGGTAGCTAGTGGTTTAGATTTTCATCAGATACTTTAGGGTAGAAACTAGAAAGTTTTGTTAATGTATCTTCTAAAGCAAGTAATCAACTACTGTAGATGTAAGTAGATTGATTTCTTGTTTAAGTAGTTTAATCCCATGCTTCGGACATGCACTATTGTTGACATCTTTGAATTCTATAAAAATTATTTTATAAAAAAATTGATAATTAGGCACTAACTATACAAGTAACTTGACTACTAAAAAGTGTTGACTTCACTACACTTTACATGTCTAAGTTTCTATCTCTGCTTTTAGTATCGATTGTTAAAGAACGTCTTCTACTTGTAATGTCACTAATTAGACATGCATCTATGACAATTGTTCAATAGTCAATACTTACGGACGGTCAAACCTTATGATGATCTTCTCATTATTCTTGAACCTTTTCCAATTAGAATATGAATATATACCTAGCAATTAAGGAACAATTTTGAAACCCTTTTGTCATGCATTAATTGAAGATTGTTAATTGAGGGATCTTAGCATGGATAATTCCAAGAAGCTACGAGATGTTCCAAAGCTTCTATTAAATTTTCACTTGGTTATACACAAAAATTGTGGGAATAAGGCTTTTATTGTTGTAGTTATACTCAAAGGGTGCATTTTAGTTTAGAAGCATCAAGTACATTATGGCATCAATCTTCGGGTTTGAGTTTTGACTACTTTCTCTTCCATTTTCATATTTTTTCAATAAAACAGTGATGAAGTTAAATTACCATATACTTACGTTGTACGAATTTGAACTTGAAGGGTAGATAACTTACAAGTTATAATGCCAGATACACAAGCTTTCATTATTGTTTTAAAGGAGAAATTGTGTCCATTTGGAATCATCTATTTAGTTTTAAAAGAAATATTTCTTAAAATCCCCTCATTTCTAAAATTCTACATATTTAATATCCAAACAAAGCATTTTATTCTGATTTATTTTAATTAGCCCCTTAAATTACACCATCCATACACGTCCTAAGAGTTCACTATAAACCTATTGTTGGCCTATGGGAAATTGGGTGAAAATGAAATGGAGAATGAACAATTGTCATAGGAAGTGAACAGTGTTGAGGTCTACTTTTCATCAATGACCAAAAAATGTATCGACTGGAGTTTACAAACGTTCTTCAGTTGTGGGAGGTCAAGTATGGTTGACATTGAGCAATGGAAAGACCTTGATGTGCTTGTAAATAATTGGAATTATGCATAGTGGAATTTGTGGGGAAGAGGATTAAGACGAGCTGGTATCAGATGATCCATAGTGGAATCATCCTTCTTTAGGATTGAACGGTCTCTGCTAAAGTTCAGCACAACAAATCACAAATATAGAAATGGCTGTGACAACATGCCCTCCCATTAGGCTACTACAAAAGCACTAGATGAACCTGTAAAGTGATGAATTGATCCAAATAAGCCCTTTGCAGCACCAAAATGTCTTATTCTGTACACACCAGGAGTCACACCCTGCGGTATCCTCCATTCCAAGGTTGCTTGACTCCTGGAACTGAGTTTGGAAGGCCTTGACCACTTATATATAGCGCAGACAGAAATCATCATCATCATAAGCAGGAATCCAAGCATCCTTTTCTTGGAGAAGAAATTCCACTAGTGCAAAGGTGCCTTCAGTCATAAGGTCATTACGAGGACAAGCAGACCAGAATGAAGCTGTCACCATGTCACCACTCTTGAAGGTGGAGTTCTGTAGTACATCAGTGCAAACATCCCCAAAATTTACACCAAGGGGAGTTCCATCCACCACAACTGGCGGAAGTAAGCTTATTTGCTTCTCCAGGAGATTAGGGGGTTGAGGACCGGGTTCTACTGGATTGCCGTTGATGAGAGCCTTAGCAAGCTTCTTAAACTCCTAAATGTTTGCACTAAGTGTGTGTGGGCCATATAGTGTGGAAGCACCCTGACAACATGAAAATTGAAGTGAGAAAGCTATGTAGAATAGCTAAAGAAGAAATGATACTGTCATTGTTAACATTCTCCATATGCATGTGCATGTTGGCGCATATGCACACAAGTGTGCATGATGATTGATCTAGTATATGACAGAAGTGGGAACAAATTTTCAAACATGCTAGAAAAGTCAATCTGTCTGTCTCCATCTCTCTCTTGTCAATACAAAGTAATATGATTTGATTATGAATATGCAATCCATGTAATTAAATAATAGATCCTCATTCATACAAAAATCTTATCTCAAACAACTTGAAAACTCAATTCAATTTACTAACAGGACAATGGGCTTCCTTTAGGTCAGTTTGTGAAATATATCTTGTAATACAGCATCATTATATTCCGCCTTTATCAAATTTATATTTCAAACAGAAACCATTTCAAGATAATTGAATTTAAAACAGAATGAAGTTACAAGCACAATGAGACACACTCAAGAGCAGGAGAATATAGATCCCAAGGAAATTTGCATCATGTAAGGATTGAGGAAACTGCAACTGTTGATATCAAGTGATCATAGTTGGACACATATTTGTCCATAACTCCATCTAATTTCAAACATTATATCAAACTCGACACACATACATTAACAACTTTATATAATAAGTTGGAACCACAATTGGTCAAAAGTAGACAGTAAAGAAACAGAAGAAGCCATCCAATTTGGCAATGTCCACACAAAACAAAGGTCATGGAAAAAAGTACACCACAGGCACAGGATAATTCACACTAGGAAGTCTATCCCAAAATAAAAGATAAGACTGGGGGATATGACAGTGTTATATATGCTGAGTGCTAAAAAGAGTCACTGTTGGCCTGTTCGATCAACATAGAGAAGATAACTGAACTGAATGAAGGGACTACAAAATCATTATATTCAGGATCTGCGTAACTTACAACCCAATCTTGTGGTTTCTCCATTTCACCAGTATCTAGCAAAATGGGTCGATGGTTCCCACCTCTTTACTTAAAAAAAAAAAATGGTTGCTGAGGTGCTTCCGTCTGCCAAAGGATGTTACATCAAAAGAGTGTCGGATATGCTTCCGTCTTCCAAAAGATGTTACATTGTCATATATATGGTATAAAAAGACACAAATTATTAAATATTATTTTGATTGAGTATATTAATTTTCAACTTCCTTATATTTCACAGAAATAATTATGCGTATTATCATCAATTTTTATCAAATAAAATAATATTTTACAATATATAAATAAGCTTTTAAAATAACTATATTGACATAGAAAAAAGTTAAACAATATGATTTTAAAATATTTTTTCATTAATATTATTATTATTGTTTTATAACTGTATTGGTATAGAAAAAATTAAAACTGATAAAAAAAATGAAAATTTTCTAACACAAACAATATGATTGTTATAAATCAGTGCAATACAGTAACTATTTTTATTTTTTTGGTTAATTTATACAAAACTATATTAAAACGATATTGTTTTATAACTATATTGGCAAGCAAAAAGTTAAAATTGATAAAAAAAAATTAAAAACGTAAATTTCTAACATAAACAATGTGATTATTAATTATAAATCAATGCAATACACTAACTATTATTATTATTTTGTTAATTTATACAAAACTATATTAAAACGATATTGTTTTATAACTATATTCACATAGAAAAAAGTTAAAACTATTAAAAATTTTAAAAATATAAATTTATAACATAAACAATATGATTATTATATATCAATGACTACACTAAATATTTATTATTATTTTAAATTTATACAAAACTATATTAAAACAATTTTAATTAATATAATTTTAATCTATATCCTAAAATAGATATATAGATTTTTTATACAATAAAACTTTGTATCATACCCAGCTTTATCATTTATCAATATACTTTTTTCTTAATATATTTTAATATAAAAAAGAAAAAGAAAAAATTAAGAAGGGATGAGCAGAAACGTAAGATGTAAGGATAGACTTTTAATATAGAAAAAATAGATAAATTATTTACCTAAATTTTAAAACTAAAAATTTCAATATCTGAATTTTCAATAATTTAATGTTCCTTTTTACAAAATACGATTCCAATGTCAAAATCCAATTTAATTTTATTTTAAAATTTATAGAGAAAAAACAAAGTTAAAATACAAAACCAAACCCGACACAAATTATTACTTGAATTCTATTTGGTTAAACCATCACTTTGGTTGCTGAATGTGTATGGCGGTTTCTATTTAGTTCCTGAATCTAAAAAATTATTAAAAAGTTCTTGAAAGTTCCTTCCATCATTTATGTTAGTCTCAACTTGAAAGACCATTAGCTAACTCTGTTAAGGGTGATGATTTGGCACGTTAAGTGTCACATAATGTCTTAAATGACTATCCACATGGCATCCATGTAAGCCAATAACTAAAATGAATAATTAAAAATATATATAGTTTTAAATCTTCTTCAACCTTTCTTCTTCCCTATCCCTATGTATTCTTCTTCAACCTTTGGAAGAAGGGAAAAGGGTTATACCTGATTGATGACAGATAAGGCATTGCAAGCAACATTACATAACGTGATTTACATCCAGATCCTTAACAAGATGAATAAAACCCAGTTTAATGGTAGTCTTCACTAATGAAATTTGTTTTGCAAAGTTGAGGTCTTTTGCACCGTGCGTGTGCTGTTGTAGTGACGCTATCAACTCAATGACCAAACAAAATGAAACACATGCTTTATTCGTTTTATAAAAGCACAAACTTTTAATTAAATCCAAAGGTATGCCCATGAGTATTTAAAGAGATTCGAGCAAGCTCCCTGATTCATTATGGTGCACACAAGCATTAAGTATTCCAATAAAAAGCATCTAAATAAGCACCTCCAGACATATTATAGTATTCCAAGAACCTAGTTTTGGGTTAGGAATTTTGTCAAACACCATACAGGTACTTTCTTATCACAAAAAAGAAAAAAAGAAGATTCAGGCACTTCCAATTTACAGCTTTAAAATACAAAGTTATAAATCCCACTTCACACTTCACAGTGCTCATTAAATTACAGTCCAATCTTGACACGAACGGAATGAACTTGTTTCCCAATCATAATACCTCTCTAGGACTATCGCTTGTCAAGGAGGTTTCTTTTTTGCGACACTAGCTAGAGCAATTAATTGGTATTTTTGTGTTTGGTGATTGCTGTCATTCACACTTCGCAGAGGACTCAGATTCCACTATCTAGTTTTTTCTTGTCATCATAATCCACCACTAAAATATCATTTGTCCCCTCCAATACTTCTACATTCACACTAATTCTCCAACAGAAACCAAAGAAATGGATTGCATCTACTGCCTCAACATCATTCTAATATACAAGCATGATTGTCTCAAGCATAAAACAAATAAAGTAAAAAGCAAAGAAATAGATTGCATGAAAACAAAGAGATGGCTTTGCAGCCATTTTTACCGTTTTAGGTACAATGATGCTAGTGGAATCACATTTTCATCCTGCAATTAATGTTTTTCTCTTTTATGCCTATTCTCAAATTGAACATTTGCGGTAGCTAATGGAAAATTGTAACACGCTACAATATGAGAAATCTGCTAATTACAAGGCACAACAAAGGCATGTAGCTTAATGGATTATTGTGACTGCTGGGAAATATTAACATTAATTTTGCAATCCGAGGATTTTGCAGAATATAAGGTGCAGCAAATGAATGCAGCAAGGCGCCTTGTGGTCACAGTAGTTGGTTGATCACGATATTTGAAGCATCTTATGGGTGTTTTCTTTCAACTTGCTCCATGACGCGTTATCTTTGTTCCCTTCAAGGTTCACTGTTAGAAGTTGTATCCAATTTCACGACTTTTGAATTTAACATTGTATGGAGTCGTAATTTCATATACGACTTCGTCTTATTTTTAATTTTAAAATTGTAAAAATGAATTAAATACGAAGAATTAAGTTTTTTACAGAAGTCATGAAATGTAACACGACTTTCTTAATTTCATTTTTTAAATATTTTATTTTAAAAATTTATAAATGCATTCATACTTGGTTTTATTATATTATTTTAAAAAAAATTAACTAAACTTCATACAACTAAAGCCATATCTATTCCTACGACTTTTGTATTTTTTTTTTAAATATCCTAAAGTTGTATACAGTCATACGACTTCTATATTTTTTTTAATTTTATCTAAAGTTGTATCAACATGCACGACTTCTGTATATTTTTTTGTAAATAATTTCCTAAAGTCGTATACAGTCATACAACTACCATATTTAAAAAAAAAAAAAAAACTCTAAAGTCTCAAATTTGCATATGACTTATATACAAAAATTAAAAAAATAAAATAAAAAGTGAAGTATCATATTAACACACGAATTTTACATAAAAATAAAGAAAAGGTGAAGTCTCATATTTGCACATAGGGGTGTAGATGAGCTAAGCTATTCATGAACTATTTGCGCTCAACTCATTAAATACTCGTTCAAGCTTCTTTGTTTAATTAAATAAGCAAACTCAAGCTTAAAATTTGGCTCAATTATTTAAATGAACCAAGCCCAAGCTTTAGGAACCCGACATTAATGGCTCGTGAATAGCTTGTTCATTAAATTGATGATTGCGGGCTTTACTATCCTTTGCTATTTATATATTCACTATAGAAATATGTAGAACTTTGTTGAGAGCAATAAATTGATTTTGAAATTTCTTTTTTCTAGTAGTCAAGAAGCTACAAATATTTTATTTACTGAATTATGAAAATGTAATAGTCTAGAATGTTTAAGTTTCACATGTCACATGTTAAGCACATATTTCTATTTGTAGATTATCATATAGTATTTAAATTTTTGTTAAATATTAAATTGATAAAGTTAAAAAATGAAAGAAATTTTTTCATAAAACAAAAATAATTAAGCTATAAATGAGCTAAACAAGCTAAGCTCAGGCCTTATATTTTTTAAAGAAGCAAAGTTCAAGCTTTCAATTAGGCTCGTTTAAATAAATGAGTCAAGCTTGAGCAACTAATTTTTTTCACAAGCCAAGCCTAAACTTTAAGTGCACGGCTCAGCTTAACTCATTTACACCCTTCTTTGCACAAACTTCCACATAAAAATAAAAAAATAAAGTCTCATATATGAACACGACTTTAGTTCAAAACAAAAATTAATGAAATTCGTGTTTGGTTTCATGACTTTTGTAAAAAAAGTTAATTATCTGTATTTAATTCATTTTTACGATTTTAAAATTAAAAATAAAGTAAATTCGTATATGAAATTATGACTTCATATTAAAGTCATAAAAAAAATTAAAAAATGTTAAATTTGAAAGTTGTGAAATTAGATACAACTTTTAATAGTGAAGTTGTGTTTCAGAAACATGACTTCCTTCAATTTAGAAAACTTTTTTAGAATCTACCTATTATGGTAATCTTTAAAAAAAAAAAATTACCCTTGTGAGGTAAAAAAGCCTTCTAAAGATGTTACATTATCATATGTTGTATAAAAAAGACACAAAAATTATGAAATATTGTTTTGATTGGTTATATTAATTTTCAACCTTTTTATATTTCACAAAAAAAAATTATGAGCTTAAACATGTTTCTAATTCATGTAATATACCCTTTTTATGATTTGAGTCCCTATAAAATTTTTCTTATGATTTTGGTCTCTATAAAACTTTATTTTACAATTTTGGTATATGTTACTATTCACTGATGACATGATAATCATCTATTAGAAAACATGCCTGATGTTGCTTAAATAATAAGGACTAAAATGAATATCTTATAATATAAGAGAGATTGATTCTAAAAGTTTACAATTTTATAAGGACTAAAATCATAAAATTAAATTTTATAGGAACCAAAATCCTAAGAAAATTTTATAAGGACTAAAAGCATAAAACAGGTATAGTACAGGGACTACAAACATATTTAAGCCATAATTATGCATATTATCATGAATTATATGTATTTCTTAAAAATAATTAAGCATATTTCATAAACAAAGAGTGAGACATGCTGAAGTGGTGCTCAAAAATGAGATTTAACAATTTCAAAAAAAAATTAGAGTGGGGTTTGAACCTACTATCTATAACACCCCAAATAATATAAATATACTATAATAATAACATATAACGTTTACATGGCATATGTCCTATGTTAGAAAATACACAGTGATTTTTTTTTCAAATACGTTAATGAGCACTATATATAAAAAAAACATTTAAAAACATAAATACAACTTCCTAAGTTGGTCATATCTAGTAAATAAACTTTACTTGTACATAAAATAAAGTGGCAAAGAGTTGCAACAACAAAACGTGAAGAAATCATGCCAAGTTTCTGCTACACCACACTGATATTGATTGCTGCCATCTAATGAATTGGGGGAAGCACACAACATCAAGCAAAAAGGAAAAAAAAAAGCACAAATACAATAACAGGGAGGTAAGTATCTACCTAAAGCATCATGTGGTAACAAAACATACAGTGAGGTCTAATCTACCAAATAATCATAACAAAATAATCAATTCAGACAAATATATCAAATTACAAATAACAATGAAATGTAATGGATGAATGCTTGGAGGTTGACTCGTCTCCATGGAGAACTTTCCAACAATTTGGGACAACTATAAAAATTAAATTATTTCAACAATCGATTATATGTATAATCAATTATTGTTACAATTAATTATAATCCAAAAATTTTTGTATGGATAAATTTGCTAAAAAGCGTTTTTTAGATAATTAATTTCGTTTGGATACAACAAAAAAATTAGTTTTTACATAATAAATTATGAAAAATGTATGAAACTATTGGGAAAAAGGCTGGAAAAAAGAAGAGGGGGGGGGGGGGGGGGGGGGCAGGGGCGAGAGACTATTGGAAAGAGGTAAGTTGGAAATAATGTTTTAAAAAAAATGTTGAAAATTTTGGAATAATTTGCAAATTATTTTTTTAGGGAAAAAATTGTTAAAAAATAATCATAAGCTTTAAATTTTTAGGTACATAAAAACTTTTTTTTTAAAAAAAGCTTTTGTTGGAACCAAAGACGAAGAAGCGTCTAAACCCTCAATGTTTTGAAGATAACAAAGCTTATTAATGTTAATATTTGTGTGTATAAACTAACCCTATCACAGCGAAAGACGAAGACTCGCCAAGAAGGACCGTCCAGTGGACACTTTGAAGACCGTCCAGTGGACACTTTGAAGACCGTCCAGTAAGACGCGATCAAAGACCATCCAGATGAACAGACCGAAGGCGATCGTCTAAATCTCCAGTATTCATATATTCAAACGAATGAGTTTTTCATTATGAACATCAATCATGTCTATCTGCCTTGAAACCTACACAGTACCAATCCAATGAGCTAACGTTCAAAACGGTTTGAAACATCAACATCAAGTCAGTACAAAAGCACAACATAATGAGTAAAACAAGTCAACTTATCAAGCCGACAAGACAGATGAAGAAAGTTCAGAAGAACAGACTGTCAGCGCAGCCCTGAAACTTCTATTGTTGTGCAAGTTTTCAACTGTCACGCCTGACTTTTCTGAAAAGATAGTTTGCACGCGCCTCATCACGTGAAGAGACAAGATATCTGTAACGGATCTCTTTCCTGAAGATCGTATATATACGCGCATCAACAAAAAGCAAAATAGAGAACTGAGATAGGTGGATTTTTGTTTAAAACAACAACATATACTTTCTTCTGTGATATTCTGTCAAGAGCGTCCAGTGGACGATAGTCATTTTATTTGTAATAATTCTCAAAGTGATCCTGAGTCTAAGTTTTAAAATCCTCACTACGTGAGTTAATCTTTCCTCAAAAAAAAATTTTGAGCGTTGTAAAAGCCTGGAGAGGCTTAGTGTAAAAAGAATACTTGGGTTAAGCAATCTGGGTAGATTGCGTTGTAAAGCCTGAAAAGGCCACGAATAATACTTGTAACCAAAGATTGGTTAGTAGAAACCCTCTGGTGAAGGGACTAGACGTAGCTCAGGTTGAGTGAATCAGTATAAAGCTTTCTGTGTTTTCTTCTCTCTATCCCTACGCTTAAAAACGTTTTGTTTAGACTGATCTACCTTTTTCAAAAAGTTTTTTTAAACGCACAATTCAACCCCCCCTTCTAGTGCGCTTTTTCTTATTTCAGCTTTTACATATTTTAACTAATGTTTCAAACACACTAATTGTTTTTCAAACAGTTTTTTTTAAAAAAAAAAAGCTGAAATTTAATAATTTCAACCATTCCAAACATAATAATTTAAAAAAATAACATGTCGGTAAATATATATAAAAAATGGTAAGATGCAAACCTCCTTTTTTGAACTTAATCAATTCAATTAATCTAGAAATCGTGGGTACATTGAGTCACCTCTTTTTTTTTTATTATTGGTTTATACTAATTTGGTTTCGTAATTTATTTATTTTATTCAATTGGGTCCATCTTTTATTAAAAGGTTTAATTAAATCCCATTATTTTTCAAAAACGCTACAATGTTATTATTTTCTTCCAACACAACATAATTTTTTTGTCTAATTTTACACTAAACGGAATAAAAAATATATTAAAAAATAATGTCGTTTAAAAAAAAAAAACATTGTAGCATTTTGAAAAATAATGAGACCTAATTAAATCTTTTAATATGAGAGACCTAATTGAATAAAATAAATAAATTAAATTAGTAACGCATGGCAATCCATGAACTATTTTATTTAAAAGACGACACCTCCATTATCCTAATCAAACTTGTGCTAACCAGACCCACGGAACATTGGCTATATATTCATCCTTCCTCAATTAATTGGTATTTGGTAAGCAAAACAAACCTTGGCTTCGACCAAAGGCAATGCCATGTCATCATGATCACAATTGATGCCTTGGCTTCGACCGGAAGTGGTATTTGCCACAATTGATGCCAACTATAGCATCACAGCCGCACGAAAATCAGGTGTAGTATTTGTAATATACTAATATATATAGCCTGGCATCAGGTGCAGTATTTGTAATAATTAATAAATCCTTTGATGATTCTGTTGTGTTGGATTCCGATTTAAGAATAAATGTTGGGTTGGGTAGGCTGACACGTAAGTCCTCACGAACTGGAACTTCATCATGGCGTCGCTGATGGATGGTTGGCATGCAACGACGGACGACTTGGCGCGGGAGTTAATTAAACGACGTGTTTGTTCCTCGGCGTTTTGCCAATGTCTCACGTTCGCGATTGTCACGTACGCGCCGCTTCCGCGAGGGAGTGCAGTGGTGGCTCCGGTAAAACACTGTGTGGTTAGCGTATTGTACCGGGGCTCTACTCCTCCTGGAAAAGAGTTGACGGAAGATTGCTTCAGCGCCACGCCTTCATTTTTTACTTTTTTATTTTATAAGTTATCATTTTATTATGTTTTGCCCTATTAATCATGGGGTTATATATTAGCTGTTAAAAATCAGGCTTAATTCAATAAATTTGAGTACTTGTGATTAAGAGCAATTTAATTTTTATTTTATATAAATATATATGTTTTTTAATTTTTAAACTCAATTTAATTAATTAAATTGCATGTTTTTACTTTTACTCTTTAAATATTCAAGTAAATTTAACAATCATAATCATATATTTTTTAACAAGGAGTGTGAATATATAGATGAGAGTATTAAAAGACTATAAAATATATAGAAAAAATAGTTCATGTCCTGATAGTATAAAATGTTTTTATATTGTCATTTTTGTTTGACAAGCTAAAAATGTTTTTATATTGTCATGTAATCATAAATTGACATATATGTTAACTTTAATGACTTTTATCATGAAGTCATACTTATCACGACTTCTCATTGATTGATAGTGTAAAATTTTTTACATTAATTGTCCATAAAATTAAACCAAAAAAAGATACACTAATAAAATTTATTTTTAATTAGATTATGTTACATACTTACACAATTTTTTTTTTTTCTTAACATCTACTTTTAACTTTGTACCGTGCTAACTTTACATCTACACATAAAATCTTCTCATTTTTACTTTTAGTTTTTTAAGTTTAATACTACAGCTTCCTTCTTCACACATCTTTTAGCATGTGTTAAAATTTCTATAATAATGGAGTAGTGATATATTTTTAAAAATTAAATTTAATACTACAGCTTCCTTTTCCTATGCATGTAAACATCTTCTTAGTAACGAACTATATATTTTATAATAATCTCATCCATTATTTTTAATTAATAATTTTTTTCTTAGGAAAAAAAATACACTTTTCACTTTATGTAATTATATGACGACTGAAATTTGTCTTGTATGTACTTTGCTTAAGTCAAAGCAATGATCTTTCGTCTTATTTTCTCATTAGTTTTAAGGAAAAAGTTAATGGACGTCATCACTAGAATTTGAACTTATCTGACTCGCCGAATATTATATTTAAGATCTATTTATCATTTAGTTTTTTTTTTGACCGGATTTATCATTTAGGTTGCTCACTATCTTTTTCTTATATCTTTCGATTAACGTAATCCTTTCAAGTTAATACTGGAGGCTCTCTCACAACATGTTAAAAGGCACTGTGATGAAAATTAACAGAATTTTATTAAAATAAATGGAAAAGAGGGATTTGTCACTAATTTTTGTTTAAAGGAAAATAAGTAGAAAAACTTTTATTGTGAAAAAAAAAATGGTATTGAAAATTGATTGAATTTGAGAGTTTGATTACATAAAGGGAAAAGTGAAAACTTAGGACTTGTTGAATTCTCTTTCCAGTTTTTGGTTTTAAAAATTATTTTCAAAAACAATTTTATGCTACTCACAAATTAATTTCTCATTCAAATCTATGAACTTTTGAAAATTATTTTTAAAACAAATGTTTTAGCATGTTGACAACATTGCAAAAACAGTGAGGAAAGTAGGAAACAATGACGAAACGTTTCCTTTGTTTGGCCTCTAGAAGAAAAAAAAAAAAACAATGACGAAACATTGTTGGTCACAATGACTAGAGATGGGTAAACGAGTCAGCTCTCCCATTTAGACCCAGCCCGCAAAGGCCCAAAACCTAAATAGTCTGGGTCAGCCTAAACCGTAACATAAATGGGCTAAGTTTTATAGGCCAACATCCGTACTACATACTTGCGGGCTAATGGACCAACGTGCAGCCTGCAAATAAAAAACAAAAAAAAATAAAATAAATGCAAAAAAAAGTGAAAAAAAATAAAAATAGAAATAAATATAAAAAAAACAAATCAAACATGATCATCAGTCCAACTATTTAAGTATCAAACATTTTGTAGTTGATTAACCAAATACATCAACCAAATATGAAATTAAAAATCTTACAAATTAAATATATAAAGTGCGAATTTCAAATGCACACATAATAATAAACAAGAAGTATATTGTCAAATATTTAAAATACATGATTATCAATTATCTTCAATAATTATATTTGACTTTATGTTTAATGTAGCTAACTCCTCAATTTATTTTTAAAAAATGGTTAGTAAAAGCCCGTGGGTTGGCTCACAAGCTCGAAAATAAAATCCCCTTAAATCGTGAGCTAAATGAACCGGGCCAAAAGGCCTGCATTCTTAAATGGACCAAATATTTTAGGTCAGTAGCCCGCACAGGCCGCAGGCTAAATGGGTGAACTGCAGGCCTTGACCTATATGCCCAGCTCTAACGATCTAACGATCTAACGATGACATGTATGAATATGCTTAAAATTTAAAATTAAAAAACACATATTTATATAAAATAAAAAAATAAATTGATCTTAAATACAAGTACTCCAATTTAATGAAAAACAAAAAATTAACATAATATTATTTAAGCCTGGTTTCTTTTTTTAATTAATAAAATGACATGTTACAAAATAAAACAAAAAAAAATAGCGTTTGGAAGTCAAAAAGCAATTTGCCGGACATATTTTGATTAATTAAATTGTATATTTTTATTTTTACCCTTTATCTATACTTTTTTGGTGATTACCTTTAACGTTAACATAATTTAATAAAAAAATTAATCAAATGAATTTAATTTTAGCAATTATATTCATATATTGTTTAATAAGGAGTGTGAATAAGTAAATGCCTAAAATGAGAGTATTAATAGACTAAACAATAAATGTACAGTCTAATAAAATTTAATAAAAAGTTTTTCTTAAGTAAATATAATAAGGGTCCTGTAACCAAATTTAAAAGAGAAAGTTCATATTGAAATTCACATTGATAATGTATTGAACATCGTAGTAAATATATACTAATGACACTTTTTAATAAAAAAATTTATTTTTTATTTTTTAAGTAGTGTACTAAAGACATTAGCATTTGTCATATAATAATGAAAAATTACGTTAATAAATTGTTGATAAGGAATGTGAAAGGCAGCGCGAATGTAATTATTCGGAGAAAAATAAGGAAGAGTCAACAAGAAGTAGAACGCTATACAGCTTTCTCTACCAAAAATCTAACGGCTCACACAAATTAAGCTGTTAAAGTAATTAAAATTCGTTATGATAATAAATCTGGACCTCTGGATTCATCGTCCACAAATTCATTTTGAACTTCAGCCACATAAACCTCCTAAAAAAAAAAAAAACGTCAGTCACGTAAAACCGTTCACCATAGTTGCAACAGAAACGCCCAAAACCCCCGTTACCGCCACCACTCCGCCTGCGCCAACCCCCTAAAACTCACGGCAGACTATATTTCCGTTAACGGCTTTTCTATTCCCTTCTCCGCCGCCACCAGCCTCCGCTCCGCCGTCTTCAGCCACTTGTCCGCTTTCTCACAATCTCCTCGGCTTGCTTCTCTGCTTTCTTCATATACGGCGCATGACCCAAAACCCATTCACATATTCACAACCTGGAGCCAATATCCATCTCATCAAAACATTTCAGAAACTCATTCTCCTCTCTTATCCAACATACATGTACCTTGGCATGGTCATTTTCCAGACTGATTTTGGGCCTCAAAGTCAGCTATCAAGTCAACATGCAAGAACTCAATTTTTTTTCTCTCTAAAGCTTTTCTCTGCGGGTGAAAGAGGTTCGTGATTTTGAAGAAAGTTGTCAAGTGTTGGATCTATTTATTTTTCTAAGTGTAGTAGCAGAGAAGGAAAATTTTCAGAAAACACTGTAGAGAGTTTAAGTATTGAGATTAGGGCGTTGTTGAATATCAAAGGTTCAATTCTGTAATTCAATCTCTATTTTCTTAAACTCTTTTTTTTTATTTCCTTACGATGTTTCACGATTAGTTCTTTTTATGTTACAAAGCGGCAAATGGAACATCGATTCATGTAGCCTGGTTTGTGGGATAGATTTTTTTTTTTCAGCAGTAATTTTTTTTCTTTGTTTTCCGTCTAATTGTAGCGTTGTTGTAATTGTTCCTGTGGGGATTATGTTGAAATCTGAAATGAAAAACAAACGGGACTATATATTTTACACAAGTTAATTGCTTAAGCATAACATTGTTCGTACTTAAAAATGAAAAATTATGATGTCCAATTCACATATGGGTCCCAATTTCCCAAACAAGAAAGAGCCAAAATTGGTTATTCTTTTAATATTCTCCCTATCAGATTTTACCCTCTTTAGCATAACTGTTTTACCAAGTTAGATTGCTGCTTCACCTAAAGTAGAAACTAACTCCTATAGCGCCAAGTGGCACTGACCCCATCTGGTGCTGCGCTTCCGCCTCAACGGTTAACCCGTACCTTTTGGTCCATTTGACTACACTGCATATTCATGGACCGGGTGAGATAGTTAACACAAGACTTGTACAAGCTCTATATTATTAATCAATTCGAGGGTGCAAGTTTCCTTACTGATGTTAGCTATAATTCAATTCAGAGTGGCTTCCCCTCCAACAATATGCTTTAAATTGACAAAATCATTTCCAAACTTCTAGTTCTAGATCACCCCTAATTTTATATTTAAAATATATATCCTGAAAATCTCACATTCAAGCAGAAGATACTAATCTAATGTAACACATGGGTTGATATGCTGTTTCTCCATTAGAACCCAGTAAAAAAAACTGGTTGTGGTTTAATGAAGAAATTCTTGAAGTTCTAGCTCAAGATATGTAAGGACCATATTTTTTCTTAATTTTGTTTTTATTGTTGTTGATTATTTCCTTTGACAACATAACATATTCGTGTTTAATTTTCGTTACGTAGTTAATGAAACTTGCGTGCACTTATTTAATGGGAGCTAATCATATTTAAGGATCAGTTCTTGCTATGCCTCATCAAGACTCATTTTGTGCTTTTCAAAAGGTTGTTCGAGTGCAAGGAATACCCACAACAACCTTTACCACCCGGATCTGGCCTGGTGAAACTTCTTCCCTTTAACTTACCTCAGAGTTGTGTCATATGAGTGTTTTTCTAATTGGAGACTGCACCTTAAATTAATTTCCTTTAACTTACATGAATTTGTTTTGATGTATGGTGCAGGAATTTGAGTATTTGATCCGAATGTATTTCTCTTCTCATTTCCTATCTCAAATACCTGATGTCTATGTATGGAACCCAAAATCTGAAGCACTTAAATTTTAGTAAAAGGTTCGTGATTATTGACTCAGTTGGACATGGTAACCAGGTTGTTAAGTTGAATGCTGAAGAGTGCACTGAGCTCAAAAGTTTTTCACCTAGCTTCTGGTCTTACTTCTCTTAAGAGCACAATCTAACCTGCTGCAGAAATCGTGACTTTGTACCTAATAGTTTTGTAGAGATGAAAAGCTTTGTTGATAGCTGTATGACCAAGACTGCTATTATTAAGAAGTTGCCTTACTTCAGTTGCAGATTTATGCTTTAACACTTTTGAGTGTGCATTCGTGTGAATATTTGAGAAATCTACCAAGTAGTTTGTTCTGTTTGCAATCTCTCAGGCTTAAGATCGAAGAAGGTTCTCAGCTTGTAATTTGTTAAATTACTTTTACCATTATATCAGTTGTTCACTAAAACACAGTATCTCTCCGAAACGGTGGCCAATTAGATGAAGATATCCTTATGATTCTTATTATCTTTTGTGCTGTTTACTGTACAAATGCATATATTTAGAAAAGACCGATTTTAAAACCATCCTATTATGCATTAAATCTGGTAAATAA